>JAQOTM010000224.1:0-148622 GCA_029168755.2 Tillandsia fasciculata | reverse complement strand
GCCTAGGGCGTCGAGCAGCGGCGGCGCTCGAGCGGTGGCGGCTCGGCTTGGGCATCGAGTAGTGGCGGAGCCACCATCGACTTTCCTTAAGCAATCTCACCGAAAACCCAAACACTCCTACAAAAACCTCCTCGAACAAAACCCAAGAACGACGTCAACCGAAAACATCAACGAACGCCAATCGAAACGAAACCCAACGATCAAAACCAACGAAGGAAAACTGACGATCAAAACCAACGAACGAATTAGTGATCAAAACGATAAAAGAGGCCTAACGATCGCTAACCTTGCTTCGACGGAAAAGACAACGCGATCCCGATCCTCGCAGACGGTGTTTCTGGATTCGCTCCCCGGTGTTGGCGACGCTTCCGGTCTCGATCTTCGGCAAGCACGGCAAGGTAGAAGAAGGAAGAGGCGATCATTTTTCCCAAAACAATTAGGGTTATTTATTATGTAATTATTTAATTTAATTTCCTCTTCTTACGTACAAAACACCCAAAATCCATTCTTTAAAAACAAAAGGGATTCCTTGATAAGCGTGCCGATCCTTCGGAACGTCCTATACCTACTAGCACGGATCCTGATGCACCAATAGCACTTAACGGGTTCCCAGGATGTCAGAACTTACCCTTTTGGACCCGTTAGTACCAAAACCTCATTCCGAAAGATCCGTAAGTCGGATTTTCGATCCGATCGTATCGTCGTTCTCCGCTTAACGAGCTCTACCGTAATACGGCAACCGCCACCCAAAAACCAAACGAACCAAAGCCGAGAAAAATCCACTAAAAATAAACTTAAATTCAAAAGACGTCAAAAAGGAAAAAGTAAAAGTCAGCGTCATTACATCACAACCCCCTTAAAAGAAGTTTCGTCCTCGAAACTTAACTATCACCCCTGGCCAGTAAAGTGGAAAACGCTAACACCAAACCAAGCTAAAAACCCACATAGCTCCACGCTCCCCACGGTTACCCCACCAACCCGGTACGTAGAGAAAAAGGCTGGGTACAAACCTACCTACTTTCACGTGCCAAGATCTGCATCGGGGTCAAAAACCCACATAGCTCCACGCTCCCCACGGTTACCCCACCAACCCGGTACGTAGAGAAAAAGGCTGGGTACAAACCTACCTACTTTCACGTGCCAAGATCTGCATCGGGGTCAAAAACCCACCCCCGAAGCATCGACACGTGAAACACCCTATAAATCCTATCGGAACTCGGGGGTAACCCTGAACGATAAACTACCGGACAAAACCGCCCCAAGGTTTCAGACAAACTACAGGCGCAACCTGCCTGGCCACTGCACCGTCCCGTCCCTGTTGATCGGAACTGACCTGAGTAAGCCTGCTCCCCGACTTGGAGTTCCCCGTTATGACGCCACCGGTCCGCAGACCACCTCTTACGGTGCTACACAGTCAGCAACAAAAGCCTCACGAAGCGTCGAGGTACCCCAATCCTACCACCAAATCCGGACCGACGAGCCCTTACATGCCCAAAATAACCCAACAACAAGGGAGAGACCACACTAATACCCTCACAAAGCTCCAAGAGGTGCCAACAAAACAGGCCGGGTCACCGACTACAAGTACTCCTCCCTTGAAAAACAACGAAACTATCCGTCACCAACACGGGGCGACTAGCTCGGAGCATAACCACCACCTCGGATTGTCCGCTCCGACTGTCCGCCCTACCGAGGCGATGGTCTAATCTAGGGCTAGGTTTCTGTTCTAAGACCTACCACAAGGTCTACCACAAAGAAAGAGGCACCTACCAGGTGTTCTAGTCGAAAAAGACCAAAGCCGGAATGCCATGTAGTCAACAACCCCCGTTGACCTACACTTGCTCCAAACGATCAAAGACTCGCAACCCACAAAAAAAGTTCCTCAAATCTATGCCTTGGTCACTAGGGAGCTGGCGACGAAACTAAGAAATACGGTCCTACTTCCATCTAGGCACCAAAAGGGGTGCGACGCTCTGATTAACCACTAACGCTCTGTGGTATTCTGGATTTTTTCCCATGCAACTTTCCGATGAATCCACTGCGTATAACACCTAGTGTTGGTGTGTCTGGCCCATGGTGCATCAAAGGGGTGCCACAGATGGACCCTGTGAGACATTTTCATCTGATTTGGCTTTCGTCTGCATTTGCTAAATTTTAGAAATGGATTTGGGCCAAACAGAGGTTGGATTTGGATTCAGTGCGGAAAAACGCTTGAAAACGGTTATTTGCTTGTTAAATTTGGAGTCCGGATGACCAAAAACGGGCTTCCGGAAGTTTTCGGGGTTTTTCGGTTCATGGGAGGTGACTGTGGACCGCCGGCTGCCACGTGGCGGCCTGTTATTGGCCGGTTCGCGGTATTCGGTCCACGGAGCGGCGCGGCTGGGTGCATGAGCCCGGCGCACGACACGTGGCAGGCGGGGATAGGTTGGCTTTCGGTGTGCGGTCCACGGGATTTTGAGCGGCGGTGCACGGTTTTGAGCGGCGGCGCAGGGTTCTGAGCGGGAACCACGTGTCGCGCCCTGGTTGGTGGGCGCACACGGCGCGGTCCACGGAACCCAAAAGTGGGTGCGTGGACCCGGTGTATGGGACGCATGGCAGCTTCCTATAGGTGGGCTCAGCTAGCGCGGCGCACGGAAGGCGTGGAGGCCCGCCTCGGGACGGAGCGCGCAGAGGCGCCTGACGCGGCGGTCGGCCGCACTCGAGTGCGCCATGCGTTGCGATGCGAGAGGCCGACCGTACTCGAGTGCGCCACGCGTCGCGACGCGAGTGGCGGGCCGTACCTACCCCGCTGACCGCGGGGGGACACGTGGCGCGCGGCGGGGGACTTTGCACCGCTGTCCCGTGTTATGGGGACACGTGGCGTCACCACAGGTTTCCGGGCGCGTCGGACGGGCTTCGTGCAACCCGTGTTGGCGGATTCGGGCGCCCGAAAATCCGCGCCCGAATCCGGCCCAGCACAGTATTGGGCTGAGCCTATAAATAGGCTTCCTTGTTTTTCTTTTGGGCTTTTTAGACTCCTTTTCACTGTGGTGTCTTCAGAAGAAATTTCCCTCACACAGTGCACTATCCATTGGAGGACTTTGAGGATTTTTGGAGGCACGCATCCCGAGGTTCGCGATTTTACGGCGCGGCGCGACGCTTGTTCTCCGGCGACCCGCTTCGTCCCTTCTCAGTGTTCGGGCTCCTCCGGCTCACCCCGACCTCCTTTTCCGACGATTCTTGCGCCATTGGACTCTCGACAGGTAGGACTCCAACTTCTGTGTTTTGAGTTTCCTCGATTTCCGTGCTGACCTTGGAGTTTTCCGAGCTTCCATTTGACCCATTTTTCTTCGCGGATTTTTGGACAGCACTGCGGTGTTCTAGCTGTATCTTTGCGCACAGGCGACGGATCGAGGCGATTCAAAAGGCAATTTTCATCTACATTTCGCAAGGAATCTCCTGGATTTTTCTCAGATTTTTCTGGATTTTTCACGAAGGTGAAAATCTCCTTTCACTGTAGTTCTTTGATACAGAAATTTTGTACAGTTTGTTTTGGGGTGTTTCCCTTGCCGGATTTTTATCTCAGCGTAGGAAACTCGGTTTTGGGCGTGCAGGTACTCGTTTCGACGGGTTCGTCGCGAGGATCGCGATAGTATTTTTCTTGGAATTTTCCGGGCATTTTTCACAGGTGAAAATTGAGAAACTCTGGACTGTGGTAATTGTGGACAGATTTTGTGAACTTTGTATGTTTAAATTATGTATGTTCTTTTGGGGTATGTTGTGCAGTGTTGTGGTGACTGTTTGGACCGAGCGTGGGATTCGCTTTTGGGACAGGGATTTAGCGCTCGAGGTGGGTGTTGTTGTAAACCTCCTACTTTTGATTTGTCACTAGGCATATTAGAGTGTTGCTTGATCATGTTGCTAGTTAGAATTGTGAAATGGACCTAGCATGCTTGTATGAGATCATGGTTTCATTGTTACTATTTGCATTGTTAGAGAACTAAATGTTAGTAAGTTGTGTTTCCTTGCTTTAGATGTGTAGTTTAAACACTTGGAAATCATGTTAAATCCATATCATGTTGTATGTATAATGGAAGGTTTGGGCATGTGGTTAGAGTTCATATTTTGAAAAGATTACTTGTTAGTAGATCGTGTATCAAGATTGTATCATGTATCACGTATTATGCAACATGTACATTGGAGGTTCTATGCTCTTAGTTTTGTAAAAGTTAGAGTACTTGAAATTGTTTTCTCAAGTAAAGGACTTTGCATGCTTGTATGGTCATCTAGCTAGGCCACCTTTTTCTGCTACACAAACATGCTGGAATTGACTTAGGAGAAACCATGCTTTTTATTCTTTCTCCTGTTGTCTAGTCTTAGGGGATAGTGTAGTCAGATGTTCAGAGTTTGGGACAGTTGGGGATCGATGGTTGGGTGTTGCGGCAACCGCGGACTGTGGGCGGTTGACCGGATTATTATTATTATTATTATTGCATCAGATTGGAGGTGAGGGATCGGGCTTCCTTAGTGGATGGTCTTACCCACTTACTTAGAGTCTTGATCCAGTCCTGCTACATCAGATACTTATGTTACATACTTTACTCGTGTGGGTCGCTCCCCTCGAGTGCCACTCCGGAGTAGGCTTAGGGCCGAGCCGTGTGCCGGTCGATTTGATACTTTGGGATCGTGCCGTATGCCGATCAGATACTGGGTTCTTGAGTTGACAGCAGAGCAGGCAGTACCAGTGTTTACTGGTGTATTGATTGGGTTTGGTCAGGCAGGCTTTGACATTCTGGTGCATACTTTTAGCTATTCTTTTAGCTAGGCATTTTAGAGGCATATTAGTGGTAGCTTTTCATCAGTAGTGTTACTTATAGCTTACCACCTTTATTTTTATTTTCGCCTCTGGTAGTCCTAGTGGGCATGTCTGAGTTTGAGGTCTACCCACTAGGGGAGGCTACTGTTTTTATAGTAGTTCTCACCCCCACTGTTTTCCCTTTTCTTTTCCCCTTTGTTTTGCAGAGTCCTCTGCGGGAGTTGCGGGACCCTCTTCCCAGGATCGAGGTAAGAGGATCGCTGATTAGATAGCTACTTCCCCGATCTCGAGCTTAGTAGTTTTGATGTATCCCCTGTACACTCAGACGGTTGTATTTTCCTTTATTTTTGGGTCTGGCTTCAGCCAGCTGGTTGTATTTATTTCGTGAGCTGGGAGAGACACATGTATATATATTGAGAGTTTTATTGTACTTTTATTTCCAGCATTTGTCTGAGATGTATTAGTTTTAGTTTAGCTCTGTTTTATGCTCCTTTATTATATTTCTTATATCTGAGCAGGTTACCAGCGCTTCGTGTACACGGGAAATACCGTGTGCACGGCGGATCTGTGGTCGAGCCCGGGTTCTGGTTTACACCCGGGGCGTGACAGATTAAGTTGGTATCAGAGCTTAGGGATAGGTCAGTTGGGACTTAGGAAACCCTAGGCTTTTGGCAGACCCTAGGATGGCAGGGCGTGAGTGACGTGATATTTTGCGAAAGTCGGCAATTTATTATTATTAAACTCTTCCTGTGAGTGAAGAGGGACTGGCATATCCTATTTCTGGGGAACCATTATGTTGGCTGCAGACAACATAAGGTTACAGAAATAGGAGGATGACCATGACTTTCGCTGGATTGGGTCGAGAGTGGTTTTGTTTACTGACCCGTGGTTTCTTGTGTGGCAGGATGCCTCCTAGGCGGCAGATCCCTACCCGGGGTACTCCTACACCCCCGGAGGAGCCGGAGCAGTCTGGGCCATCTGAGATCAGTGAGCTGAGGGCCATGGTGGCCCAGTTGGCGGAGAGTCACCGCCGACAGGAGCAGAGGTTTGAGCAGTTGCTCGCCCAGGTTGGGGCACCTCCCCCTACTACTGTAGAGGCCCCTGTACCCCCAGTTGCACCGCCGGCTATTCCACCAGTCCCTACGGCACCGTCGTCGAGCAGTGGGGCTCAGGGAGTGATCAGGCCTTTGACCCCAGCGGAGGAGCAGGAGTTTGCTGACAAACTCACCCAGTTTTGTCAGCGAGGACCACCTAGGTTCTCTGGGCGGAGCACTCACCCATGGGAGATAGGATCATGGCTAGCAGCAATGGAGAAGTTGTTTCGGGACTTCTTCATTGACCCGAGATTCAGAGTGCATATGGCAGTACATTGTCTAGAGGGGGATGCAGATGCCTGGTGGCGTCGGGTCGAGCCTTTGGAGTTCCAGATTACCCGACAGCTACCATGGTCAGAGTTCAGACGGATGATTCTCGACACTTATTTCTCCACGAGCGTGAAGAAAAAGATAGAAGATGACTTGAAGAGTCTTCAGCAGGGTGATCGGCCAGTGTGGGACTATTTCCAGGAGTTCACGCAGTTGCTCAACTGTGTACCCTATGTTGCCAGGGATGGGCTGCACCAGGTGGAGCTTTTTGAGACAGGTCTGCGCCCTGAGATCTATACCTTGGTGCACGCCCAGAGGCTTCAGACTTTATCAGAGGCAGTGGATCATGCACAGTGGGTTGAGAGGGGAGATCACGTTGTCTCTAGACGTGGAGGCTTGGTCGCTCAGAGTTCTGAGAGGAAGCGACCAGCGCCGGACGATGGGGGACAGGCCAGTTCCTGGAGGCCGCCTCGGCCGCCACCGCCTCAGTTTACGGGCCGTGGGCGTTCGGAGCGGCGAGGGCCTGGGGGATCCCAGAGGCCCCCGCAGCAGCAGTAGCAGCAGCCACAGCGACAGCAGCAGCAGAGGTCGCAGTCGCGACAGCAGGGGTCACAGCGGCAGTCACAGCGACAGCAGCAGCAGCAGTCCCGGAGACCACAGCAGCAGTCCCGACAGCCCCAGTCGTCAGATAGATGTGTATTCTGTGGAGGGCAGCACTTTCCCAGTACTTGCGATCAGCGATGGGGACGCTGTTATATCTGTGGACAGTCTGGTCATATGCGGGCTACTTGCCCTTTTGCGGCGTCGACGGCTCCTTCCTCAGCATCAGTCCCTTCGGTGCCCCAGCAGCGGCCTTATGCTCCAGCGAGCAGGGCTCCTTCCTCCCACCCTGCAGACTACCGACCACCAGCTCAGAGCGGGCGAGTCTACGCCGCCCAGGTAGGGGACTCCGCGGCAGCCGACCACGTGGTGGCAGGTATCATTTTACTTTTCGGTACTAGAGCTCGCACTTTATTTGATACCGGTGCATCACATTCTTTTCGGTACTAGAGCTCGCACTTTATTTGATACCGGTGCATCACATTCTTTTATCAGTAGATCATTTGCATCATCCCATGGACTAGAGTTAGGTCGGTTGCCACATGCATTAGAGGTACAGATTCCTGATCATACATTGCATGTAGAGGAGTGTTGTTGGTCTTGCCCTGTACAGATTGAGTCTTGGATTTTGCCAGCGGACCTGATGGTCCTTAGTCAGCTGCGAGATTTCGACATAGTACTTGGGATGGATTGGCTGGCTCGCTATTTCGCGACGATTGACTGCGCCGCGAGGACTGTGACTTTTAGCGAGCCAGGCCAGGAGGTGTTTGTTTACAGGGGGTGCCAGAGTGCTTTCTTCGCCTCGGTAGTTTCGACTTCCCGTGCGAGGCAGATGATGCGCAGTGGATGCGTGGCCTTTTTGGCTTCTGTGGTTAAGGAGCCTACGGCGGCACCGGGACTCGCGGATATCCCTATTGTCCACGAGTTTCCGGAAGTGTTCCCTCCAGAGCTGATTCATATGCCGCCGGATAGGGAGATTGAGTTTTTGATTGACGTAGTCCCAGGAACTGCGCCAATCTCTAAGGCTCCTTACCGTATGGCACCGGCTGAGCTGCGAGAGTTAAAGGCGCAACTTCAGGACTTAATGGATAAAGGTTTTGTAAGACCGAGTGTATCGCCTTGGGGAGCGCCGGTGCTATTTGTGAAGAAGAAGGATGGTTCACTTCGACTGTGTGTTGATTACCGGGAGCTGAATAAAGTGACCATCAAGAACAAGTACCCTTTGCCGCGCATTGATGACTTATTTGATCAGCTGCAAGGGTCTTGTGTCTTCTCCAAGATTGATTTACAGTCTGGTTACCACCAATTGAAGGTGAAGGCCGAGGACATCCCAAAGACGGCATTCAGGACGCGGTACGGGCATTATGAGTTCACCGTCATGCCTTTTGGATTGACAAATGCCCCTGCTGCTTTTATGGATTTAATGAACAGGATTTTTCGACCATACCTAGATCGGTTCATCATTGTTTTTATTGATGATATCCTGGTTTATTCCCGGAGCGATGCGGAGCACTTAAGGATTGTTCTGCAACTTCTGAGAGAGAGGAAGTTGTATGCCAAGTTGTCTAAGTGCGAATTTTGGCTTCGGGAGGTTGTCTTTTTGGGCCACGTGATTTCAGCCGCTGGAGTGGCAGTAGACCCGGCGAAGATTGAGGCAGTCCGGGATTGGCCCCGACCGACGACGGTATCAGAGGTCCGCAGTTTTATGGGCTTGGCTGGATATTACCGTCGGTTTGTGGAAGGTTTTGCGAAACTTTCCACACCCCTCACTCGTCTGACGCGAAAAGGGATTAAGTTTGTTTGGAGTGAGGATTGCCAGAGGAGCTTTGAGGAATTAAAGAACAGATTGATGTCGGCTCCTATCCTTTCCCTCCCTGTTATAGGGAAAGGATACGTGATTTACAGTGATGCATCGCACAGTGGACTTGGTTGCGTGCTGATGCAGGAGGGTAGGGTAATCGCTTATGCCTCTCAGCAACTGAAGGATTATGAAAAGAATTACCCTACCCATGACTTGGAGCTAGCTGCGGTGATTTTCGCATTGAAGTTGTGGCGCCATTACCTGTATGGGGAGCACTGTGAGATTTACACAGACCACAAGAGTTTGAAATACCTGTTTACACAGAAGGAGCTCAACTTGAGGCAGCGCAGATGGTTGGAATTGTTAAAGGACTTCGATGTAGACATATTATACCATCCTGGCAAGGCCAACGTGGTTGCTGATGCCCTGAGCAGGAGAGCAGTACAGAGTCTATCTTTGATGATCACTGATCAGGCGCCACTACTTGAGCAGATGAGGCGGTTGGAGCTCGAGGTTGTGTCCCCTGGGGTCTCTGCTAGACTTATGTCTCTAGTCGTGTAGCCCACTCTGCTGGACAGGATTCGGGAGAGACAGAGTGAGGACCCCCACCTGATGAGGATTCGAGAGCAGATCCAGACCGATTTGACAGGGGATTTTTCAGTTGATGCTTCGGGAGTACTACGGTACAGGGACCGAGCTTGCGTGCCTATGGATACAGAGATTCGAGAGCAGATCTTGAGAGAGGCCCACTATACACCTTATACCATTCACCCTGGTGGGACTAAGATGTATAGGGACCTCAAGGCACAGTTTTGGTGGAATGGGATGAAAAGAGACATTAGGAGATTTGTAGCACACTGTTTAACTTGTCAGCAAGTAAAGGCTGAGCATCGTGTACCTGCTGGCAAGTTACAAAGTCTCCCAATCCCTGAATGGAAGTGCGAACATGTTACCATGGATTTTGTCACTGGGTTGCCGAGAGCACAGACAGGAGCGGATGCTATCTGGGTAGTCGTGGACAGACTTACCAAGTCCGCTCACTTTTTACCGGTTCAGATGACTTGGCCGATGGAGCGACTGGCACAGGTGTACTTGGCTGAGGTGGTTAGATTGCACGGGGTACCCATTTCCATCGTATCAGATAGAGACCCGAGGTTTGTCTCGCATTTCTGGAGGAGTTTACAGACAGCCTTGGGGACGCAGCTCCGATTTAGTACAGCATTCCACCCACAGACCGATGGACAGTCAGAGCGCACTATTCAGACCCTCGAGGATATGTTGAGAGCCTGCGTTCTGGACTTTGGAGGAGGGTGGTACCGACACTTGGGATTAGTTGAGTTTGCGTACAACAACAGCTATCAAGCGAGCATTCAGATGGCTCCGTTTGAAGCGTTGTATGGACGCAAGTGTCGGTCACCCCTATATTGGAGTGACGTGGGTGAGAAGAAGACTTTGGGTCCTGATCTACTATTAGAGGCAGAGGAAAAGGTCAGATTGGTACGACGACATCTCGAGACCGCCCAGAGTCGACAGAGGAGTTATGCTGATACACGACGGCGAGACTTAGAGTTTCAGGTGGGCGATCATGTCTTTTTGAAAGTCTCGCCTTCGAAGGGGATTCGGAGATTTGGTATTCGTGGGAAACTGAGCCCTCGTTATATTGGACCTTTCGAGGTGTTGGAGCGCATAGGGCCAGTTGCCTACAGGCTTGCACTTCCTCCCAGACTTTCAGGTGTTCACGATGTTTTTCATGTATCGACTCTGAGGAGGTATGTTTATGACCCGTCGCACATTATCGATTTCACCCCACTGGAGATCGCTGAGGACTTGAGCTATGTCGAGCGGCCATTGAGGATCTTGGACCGTGAGGTTAGGGAGTTGCGCAGCCGGGCCATCCCTTATGTGAAGATCCTCTGGAGCAGTCATGATGAGCGCGAGGCTACTTGGGAGCTGGAGTCAGCGATGATGGATGCTTACCCCCACTTGTTCGAGGCCCCAGCTTGAGGTATGACTTTTGTTTCGAGGACGAAACTTTTTCTTGTAGGGGAGGATGTAGTGTTCTGGTTTTTCCCATGCAACTTTTCCGATGAATCCACTGTGTATAACACCTAGTGTTGGTGTGTCTGGCCCATGGTGCATCAAAGGGGTGCCACAGATGGACCCTGTGAGACATTTTCATCTGATTTGGCCTTCGGCTGCATTTGCCGAATTTTAGAAAAGGATTTGGACCAAACAGAGGTTGGATTTGGATTCAGCGCGGAAAAACGCTTGAAAACGGCTGTTTGCTTGTTAAATTTGGAGTCTGGATGACCAAAAACGGGCTTCCGGAAGTTTTCGGGGTTTTTCGGTGCATGGGAGGTGACTGTGGACCGCCGGCTGCCACGTGGCGGCCTGTCATTGGCCGGTTCGTGGTGTTTGGTCCACGGAGCGGCGCGGCTGGGTGCATGAGCCCGGCGCACGACACGTGGCAGGCGGGGATAGGTTGGCTTTCGGTGCGCGGTCCACGAGAATTTGAGCGGTGGTGCACGGTTTTGAGCGGCGGCGCAGGGTTCTGAGCGGGAACCACGTGTCGCGCCCTGGTTGGTGGGCGCAC
This sequence comes from Tillandsia fasciculata, assembly GCA_029168755.2. Lineage (NCBI taxonomy): Eukaryota > Viridiplantae > Streptophyta > Magnoliopsida > Poales > Bromeliaceae > Tillandsia > Tillandsia fasciculata. The sequence goes on along the minus strand of JAQOTM010000224.1, from coordinate 137,469 downwards.
ACGGCGCGGTCCACGGAACCCAAAAGTGGGTGCGTGGACCCGGTGTATGGGACGCGTGGCAGGTTCCTATAGGTGGGCTCAGCTAGCGCGGCGCACGGAAGGTGTGGAAGCCCGCCTCGGGATGGAGCGCGTAGAGGCGCCTGACGCGGCGGTCGGCCACACTCGAGTGCGCCACGTGTCGCGACGCGAGAGGCCGGCCGTACTCGAGTGCGCCTCGCGTCGCGACGCGAGTGGAGGGCCGTACCTACCCCGCTGACCGCGGGGGGACACGTGGCGCGCGGCGGGGGACCTTGCACCGCTGTCCTGTGTTATGGGGACACGTGGCGTCACCGCAGGTTTCTGGGCGCGTCGGACGGGCTTCGTGCAACCCGTGTTGGCGGATTCGGGCGCCCGAAAATTCGCGCCCGAATCCGACCCAGCACAGTATTGGGCTGAGCCTATAAATAGGCTTCCTTGTTTTTCTTTTGGGCTTTTTAGACTCCTTTTCACTGTGGTGTCTTCAGAAGAAATTTCCCTCACACAGTGCACTATCCATTGGAGGATTTGAGGATTTTTGGAGGCACGCATCCCGAGGTTCGCGATTTTACGGCGCGGCGCGACGCTTGTTCTCCGGCGACCCTCTTCGTCCCTTCTCAGTGTTCGGGCTCCCCCGGCTCACCCCGACCTCCTTTTCGACGATTCTTGCGCCATTGGACTCTCAACAAGTAGGACTCCAACTTCTGTGTTTTGAGTTTTCTCGATTTTCGTGCTGACCTTGGAGTTTTCCGAGCTTCCATTTGACCCATTTTTCTTCGTGGATTTTTGGACAGCACTGCGGTGTTCTAGCTGTATCTTTGCGCACAGGCGACGGATTGAGGCGATTCAAAAGTAAATTTTCATCTACATTTCGCAAGGAATATCCTGGATTTTTCTCAGATTTTTCTGGATTTTTCACGAAGGTGAAAATCTCCTTTCACTGTAGTTCTTTGATACAGAAATTTTGTACAGTTTGTTTTGGGTGTTACCCTTGCCGGATTTTTATCTCAGCGTAGGAAACTCGGTTTGAGCGTGCAGGTACTCGTTTCGACGGGTTCGTCGCGAGGATCGCGATAGTATTTTTCTTGGAATTTTCCGGGCATTTTTCGCACGTGAAAATTGAGAAACTCTAGACTATGGTAATTGTGGACAGATTTTTGTGAACTTTGTATGTTTAAATTATGTATGTTCTTTTGGGGTATGTTGTGCAGTGTTGTGGTGACTGTTTGGACCGAGCGTGGGATTCGCTTTTGGGACCGGGATTTAGCGCTCGAGGTGGGTGTTGTTGTAAACCTCCTACTTTTGATTTGTCACTAGGCATATTAGAGTGTTGCTTGATCATGTTGCTAGTTAGAATTGTGAAATGGACCTAGCATGCTTGTATGAGATCATGGATTCATTGTTACCATTTGCATTGTTAGAGAACTAAATGTTAGTAAGTTGTGTTTCCTTGTTTTAGATGTGTAGTTTAAACACTTGGAAATCATGTTAAATCCATATCATGTTGTATGTATAATGGAAAGTTTGGGCATTTGGTTAGAGTTCATATTTTGAAAAGATTACTTGTTAGTAGATCGTGTATCAAGATTGTATCATGTATCACGTATTATGCAACATGTACATTGGAGGTTCTATGCTCTTAGTTTTGTAAAAGTTAGATGTTGGGTTGTATGTAATTAGGATCTAAATAGGGGAAAAAACACCTAGAGGGGGGTGAATAGGTGTAAACAATAAACACTCAAAAAATCATTGCGCAATAAAACCCAATGCGGAAAAATAAATGAACACGCAAGATTTTTACGTGGAAAAACTCCAAACCGGAGTAAAAAACCACGGGACCGATAACACGGTGAAATCCACTAGAATTAACACACGTACAAGGTGATATAACGTACTCACAGACGACTCAACCTTTTACCATACGCTCCTAGTAGATCTTCTCCGCTCGCTCCACGACGCTTCTCGAATCCACGATCCGCGCCCAACGCCGAATCCACAGCGTCCAACGTCGAGTCCACGACGTCCGACCGAATCCACGGTCTTCACCCAGTAGCACGCTTCGAATCCACGAACGTACCTCGCTCCGAATCCACGAGAGCGGTTGCACCTTGAATCCACAAGGCCACGCGAGTCCACGCGCCGATTTAGGGTAAATCGTTGTTTTTGGGTGGTGATGATCCGCCGAATACTTAGATTAGAAATAGATCGGAAATACCATCTAAGTATTCATTGATTTGATTCTACTCAAAATCTGAGTTTGGAAAACCTAGAATCAAATCAATCAATATAGATGAAGAAACATAGAATTAAATCTATTGATTTCCTTTCTTCTCTATATGTGGATTTTTCCTTTTCGGTCGTATTTTTCGTTTATTTTCGATACCCTAAAAATGAATCATAGGGTCTATATATAGGTTAGAAACCGTTGGAAGAAGATAAGGATCAAAAACTATCCGTTTCTGGAAATTTTCAGGACGGCGATCCGGATCGGATTTACTGTGATCCGGATCGTCGTAGCGTGATTGACAATTCCAGAAAACCAAGGGTTCGGGATCCGGATTGCAAGGTCCGATCCGGATCGTTCATACAATTCAGCAAAATCCCATGTTCGGGATCCGGATCGAAATGGCCTTTGATCCGGATTGGATTTGCCAATGAACAAGTACCCTTCGGGATCCGGATTGGACTGTCTGATCCGGATCCTGAACATGTCCCATGTCCAGTTTTTGATTTTTATGCAATAAAAAATTCTTCCAAGTGTTTCTACACTACAAGAAGTATTCGGATCACCAAAAATCTTTAGTTAAACATACCTGATCCTTTTGAATTCTTCTTTCTTGAGATTGAGGTATATGATCCAAACTTCTTTCATCTTCAATCTTCAAGACTTAATACTTTCACGAAATACGCCAACTCAAATTCCGTAACAATCTCCCCCTTTGGCGGTTTCGTGACAAAACACAAATCCACAAAAGAAAATTCAAAAAGAATATTTTTGTTGCTATCACCATACAACAAAAATTTACAATGGAGATCCAAAAATTTAAATACATGAGATAAACTCCTAAAACAGACTCTAGACTTAGACATCTGTACTCTCTGCAAAAAGAAATCATTCTTGACAAAAAAAAAGATCGTTAGATACCTCAGAATATTTCGCATTCAAAACCTAGCAGAGATAAAGTTTATACTCATCATGACATTTAGTAATTCAGATATGCAATAAGATCACAATCAAACATTGACATATCTTCTAAGCGATAAGATTCCAAATGTCATAACTTTGCTTTGTTAGTAATCAAGCAACTTGTTAGTAATAATACATGTCCAAATAGTTAGTCGAATAGTTAGTAGGGACATGCAACAAATCACAAATAAAATCAGAAGTTGTGATACTTACCTTTCACCAAAGTCAAAGTTTGTTCAAAGTTCTCACATGTTCAAAGTTCTCACATGTCTCACATCTCATCTCTAAACTCTCTCCCCCTTCTTGTCACAAACTGCAAAAGAAAAGATTTGAAGAAAGAAAAAAAAACTTTATGCAGAATCGTCAGAGCTTATACATCCTAGCTTCTGAAACATTTTCTTGATTCGTTTGTTCATAGAAGCTTGCTCCTTCTTAACTTCTTTAAGATCTTGGACCATCAAAGCTTGTTCTTTCTTGACCTCTCTAAGATCCTCTTTCATTTCAGCGAACTCGATAGACATGCGTTCTTGCTCGTTGGAGAGTCGCTGTTGTTCCTTAAAGATTGAGCTAACTGAAGCATCATCATCAGAAGTTGATGGAGGTGCTTGTTGTGCAGGTGGAACAGGAGCTGTTGCTCGAGGTGGTGCTCTTTGTCGGGTAGGAGGTGATGGAGGATCATCTTGTTTTGTCGACAGAGACTTCACAATTGTCGTCTCATCTATCATCCCCCAACAGTGTTGATATGATGTCGAGCTTATATCAATTTCAAATTTTTGCAAGATCCTCATGATGATTAATGGAAATGGAAGTCGCTCAGAAGGATGAGGATGCACAACATATCTTGACATTCTATTCCAAATTATGTAGGGAATGTTCATGTTCAACCCTACAGCCTCAGAAGGATGACCTATGAGATATAAGAACAACATTCTATCCCATCTCACTACCTTCGTCTGCATGTTAGGCAAAATGTTGTAACAAGTGATGAAGTTAAGAAATCGGTACTCCAGTCGAAGATGTTTGGATTTTACACTTTTACCATCAGCTGATTCAGTTCCTTCCAAACAAATCTTTCTTATCACGGTTTGCCACAAGTCATTCGTCAAACTTCTTCCTGTCAAATAGTTGATCCCCGTTGTGTTGGATTCCATTCCAAGGACTTCGCCTATTAACTACGGAGTGATTTTAAGCTTCATCCCTTGGATATTTGTATAGAAATACATTGAACCAGGTTCATCTTCTTGAAGATGTCTTGCATTCGTGTAAAAGGTTCTTACACGATACAAACAATACCCAAGTAATTCGGGGAATCGACAGACTTGGATGAGATTAGCTTGCTCAATTAAAGTCCCAAACTCTGGTGAGTGATTTCGGAGAGCTTCAATGTTGACATGTCGTTCACCGATGCATTCACGATGTTCAAAAGCTCGAAGGCGATCAATGCTGACGAACACTCCTTCCACGCGAGGCGGGGAGTCAGGAACCATTGGCTTGCTAGCATTAGCATGTCGTGCTTGTCCAAAGCGACGAGCAAGTCGTTTCCTTTTTACCGAGATGGTCGGTGACGTCATAGGTGCTTTTCCTGTGTCAATGGGTGCCTTTCCTTTTGATCCATCGGCAGTCTTTTCTTTAGGTTTAACGGGCATTGATTCATCATCATCTGTTAGCTTGTCCCAGTCTACCTCATCATTGTCTGCTTCAGTTTCTGTATCACTAATAAGATAAAATTCACCTTTTCGTTGAGGTTTCTTGGCTCTTTTCAACTTGTTGGTTGCTAGAGTATGCACCATTGTAACCAACAAAAGAATGATCCATGAGAATGCCATTGTTGTATGTTCTTTGTGCTTTAAGAAGTGTCCTGTGAAGATCAACTCAAGAACATGAAAAACTTGTTAATTTTCAAAAATTGGAAGAATTGTACCCAAACAATCATAATCATGTAGAGAGACTAAGAATCAAATTAGTTTTGCAAAAAGAATTTTAAAAATAGATCAATTGCATGATTTTCAAAAATTCCTATTATATGCCCTAAAACCGAATTTTTAGAAATCGAAGCCCAAACATTCGTTAATCAGGAGAATACCCAGCATATAATCAAAACTAATCCACCCAGAGTTCTTATTTCAAAAGAAATTTGACCAAAAACCATTCACAAACGAAAAAGTTCCATGATTTCCACTCACGTTTTGAGCAAATAAAGAAAAACAGTGAAAAAACCGAGATTTTGATCAATAAAACTTACTTGGAATCGAAGAACTCGAGTTAGGAAGGCTCCAAGATGGAAGAAATCTAGAGAGAGAAACTCTAGAGGCTTAAGAACAAAAGATTAAGGTAAAAGAAATCAAAACCCCTGTCACGCCCCGGGGGTTTATTTTAGCGGAAACGGTTTGCAAAAGTCGTACGTTCGACGTAGATTTTCTTTTTTTTTTTTTTTTTTTGAAAACAGAAGAAACTCCTCTTCCCCGGCGCGTGCCCAGACCCGCCACACATACAGGATCCCTCTGTAAACGGACAGAGCCTCCCCTGTATATGCACGGCGTAGCGTTCAGTACACATCCCAAACACACACAACCATTCAATCACAACAATTGTTAACATACAACCAGCATTCAAAATTTAATAAAGCGCATGGCCGATTAATTTGGAAAGGATAAATCCACGGTTTTAAAAGAGTGCCTACCCGGCACTTATGTTTTGAAAGCGAGTTTCGAAATCAGCATAAATCCACAATGTTTTGAAAACAGTGCCCACACGACACCCAAGTTTTGAAATCCATTTCGCAATTCATAAATTCACAGGGTTTCGAAAACAGTGCCCACACGACACTTAGATTCCAAAAACGGTTTTCGCAATCTTTTTCGAGTTTTGCTTTTTCAATCGGCCAACAAAAGTGAAAGGAAAAGTAACGCACACGAAGATAGCTAAATGCAATCCATACCGACATCCATGCCGACCCCACGAGGGTATCGAGAACCTCACACACAACTACAAAGTAAATGAAATGCAAGGATAAAAGAGAAAATACAATCCAGGGTCCCCAGCGACCCAGCTGCTCCTGCCCCGTCCTCACCGCCGCCTACCTCTCCCCCCCCGCCTGAACCCTGTCACGAAGTGGGAAGTCAGTGACTAATAATAACAGAACGGGAAAATATAATAAACAAACCGTGAAGACAACCGGAGCAACCGCCCTCTCAAGAGGGGAAGCGGCAACCTGTACGCCTGTAACCTGTAATACCTGGCCACGTCGGACAACTAAACCGACGGCCGTACCGTACCTGCAACACCCGACCACGTCGGACAACTAAACCGACGGGTCGCACCGTACCTGCAATACCCGACCACGTCGGACAACTAAACCGACGGGTCGCACCGCTCGCACCTCGGCGCCTCAAACCCCACAACTAATAAGGGGCCCCACTACGTCACCTCGTGGGTATACACGGGTCATAGACCACTTTTCCGGAAAAGCGCACCCTTTGCGGTGGCCAAACCGCGGGTGCGCGTGCTGCAGCCTCGAGCCAAGTAACCATAACCACCATCATGTTAGCATCATAATATATAACAAGAGTAAAACGGCAACATGTATAATTAAAAGTAAAACAGTAAAATGTGTGATCGAAGGTAACCCGCTAACATGTATAATCGAAAACAAGGCGATGATATGTGTACTAGAAGTAACCCGCTAACATGCATACTCAACAATAAATACCACAAAGAACACCGTGTTAGCACAATTAGATATTTATTTTAAACAAGATACAATTGCCGAAAATCCGACGCCGAATCCCAAAACAGAACCCACAATAATGAACCAAGTACCCAAGACGAACCCAACCATAATGAACCAAGTATCCAAACGTAACCAACAATAATGAGCCGAGTACACACTACACGATAATCATGACAGTAACGAAAATGGGCATAAAGGGGTTCTAAGGATGTACCCACCTCTATGCGAAGGAGAAGACGTGCGGAACTCCAACTAAAACGCCCCCGCTGTGTGCCCAGACAGCTACAATAAAATTATACTTGTTAAAAATGTCGTCGTGGTTAAAAACACTAAGAAACGGCGCGAAACGGGCTAAAAACGGAGCTCCAGGGTTCAATTTCTGAAAAGGGGTGCACGGGTCCAGGCGTGGACCGGGTCCACGACAGCGGCGGCAGCGGCGCGGGCCGGGAGCACGCGGCGGCGGTGGACCGGGCGTCTTGGGCCGGGCCGCGCACGGGTGCGGGCGCGCACCGGGTCCACGGCCCCGCTGCGGTTGTGGCGCACGCCGGGTGCACGCCCGGGCGTGCACCGCGCGGCCTGGTGCACCGGCCCGTGCGCCGGGTCCGCGTCCCCGGGCCCGCGAGGGCGTGCGCCGGGTGCACGCCGGCCCGGTGGACCGCGCGGCCTGGCGCACAGAATTGTGCGCCGGGTCTGCGGTCCCGGGCCGGAAAAGCGTGCGCCGGGTGCACCCGGGCAGGTGGACCGCGGCCAGAAGAAACCCCACAGTGCGTCCGTTTTCGCTCCGATCGCGACTCCGCGATCACGGCGGCTCCGGCGATGACCCCGTGAACACGGTGACGGCGGCGGCGGCCTCCCGTTTAACCACGGCGGCGGCGGCCCCCCGTTTGGTCCCCCAAATTCGCCTCTCACGCGGCCCGAGGCGAGGGAAAACCCACCCCGAAACCTCAAGGGGGTTTTCCCCCGGCCTTGCTCGAAACAAGAAAACGAAAGAAGATGATAAAATCACCGTTTACCTTGGTCGCGGCGTCGGAGTTTGCAAGAAGAGGGATCGTCCCGAAGGTGCGCAAACGTTTCTCCTCCCCTCGCTTGTTCCGCCGTGAATCTCCGCACCGCTCGATCGCAGGAAGAGGAAAAGGAAGAGGGGAAGCAGTTCCTGTCCGCGATCGGGAGCGATACGTACGAGGTAAGTAACGAGGGGTAAGAGGGGGGCCTAAACCTAAAAATTCCCAAATGTCAGATTAATTAGTTGGTTTGGTGCCATAGGGGAATTAACCCAAAAATCCCCGAATTACCCAAATAAAGAATCGGTGGACAGGGTTTGGGAGACAATTAAACCCAAACCCTGGGTCAACCGGGGTGAGGATTTGGGTTCGAACCTGGGTCCGTCGTGCCTCGAAATTCGTGCCGGTTGCCTGCGTTACTAACGAACTTCCGGAATTTATTCTGGGAGAATCCGGAGTCGGAAAAATAATCCGATCGCACCCCCGCGCTCCGTTTTGCGAGCTCTATCGCCTAAAAATACCGGCGAGCCCCGACGGTCTGCCCAGAAAAAAACGATTTATTAATCCAACCGCCGGACCGCTAAGGGGGAAAAGTCGTAAAAAGGAAAATAATTAAAATCCAAAGATACAGTTTAAGGGCGGTTACTACAACCCCTTCGTTCTATTAAAAACCTAGCCGTGATCCGGATCGGATCGTGAATGTGATCCGGATCGGCTACCCGCAGGAAACACCTGCGTTCGGGATCCGGATCACTAAGTCCGATCCGGATCGGCTTCAACTTTTTTCTTCAGAAAAATTTAGAAAAATTCCATAAAATTCAGAAAAAGTATGTAAGCATTTTAGCACATCAACTTTAAACAAAAATCATCGTTTCATACAACAAGAAATAGATTATACCAAATCTATCAAAAATACTCAAAAATGAAACGAAAATTTATGGAAATTAAAACTCTTAAAGTTGAACAACTTCAATCACATCTAACATGATCTTATGCGTAATGCCTTTATCAAATCATTAATTTGGTAAAGAAAATGAAATACCAAGATCAATAGATGTTTGAAATCCCAGATAAGTTAGATAATATATTTAGACAATCTGTTGAAGAGAGTGGCTCTTTGAGCATCTTTTATCAAAAATCCCACCTTATACCAACCTTGAAATTTGACAGAGTCAAGTATTTCAATATGCATTTCATCAACAATTTTTTTAAAACAAAAATTTGCTTTGCATACATGGGGTATCTTTTTCTTTTCTCCATGTGGTGGTAGTTTTCACACTCCTCATTGGGATGTAACTCTTTCCACATCTTTTGAGCATATTACATTTCTTTGACTCCCCCTCAATTGGCTATCAATTATTTAATATATAAGGTATTCAACCAAAAATTGATCTCGCATTCATACTCGACTAAGCAATCAAATAAGATAATGACTATACCAAGAGATCATTGAGAGAGAAATTGACTTTGATCACTTAAAAGATGACTTAATTAACATAAATGATCATTGCAACATTGAAATATTATGATATCAAAAGCATAATAAATTTCTAAATGCGTGAAAAGATGCAATTAAAGTCAATTATGATCAATGCTCAATTAATGTCCTATGTACAAACATAGATAAAGAACAAAAACACAAAAACAAAACCTAACCTAAGCAAAGGTTTCAAAAAGAGGTTATTTCAAGGAAAGCATTCCAATTGCTTTACGCAAGTGAATAAAACGTTTTTGATCCAAAGGTTTTGTTAAGATATCAGCTAATTGATCCTCAGTTGAAATATATGAAAGTTGAAGAATATTTGATTCAACTAGCTCTCTAAGAAAATGATATCTAAGTTCAATATGTTTTGTTCTAGAGTGCAACACAGGGTTTTTAGAAATGTTTATAGCACTAGTGTTGTCACAAAGAATGGTTACCGAAGATGCTGAAATCCGGAAGTCGCTCAACACGCTTTTCATCCATATCAATTGGGTTGAACAACTTCCCGCAGAAATATTCCGCTTCGGCAGTCGAGAGTGCTATGCAGTTTTGCTTTTTACTGTGCCATGCAACAAGGCAATGGCCAAGATAGAAGCATGCACCACTCGTGCTTTTCCGATCATCCACTGATCCAGCCCAATCGGCATCTGAGTATCCAACAATATCCAAACTTGTTCCCATAGGATACCAAATTCCGAAATTTATTGTACCTTTGATGTACCGGATGATCCGTTTCACCGCTTTCAGGTGAACCTCCTTCGGTGCTGATTGATATCTCGCGCAAATCCCAACACTGAAGGATATATCCGGGCGACTAGCCGTGAGATAAAGTAGACTTCCAATCATACTGCGATACAGTTTCTCGTCTACATTCTCACTATGTGATTCACTTCCAAGTCCCTTATGGCTAGTTCCCATTGGAGTCGGAAAATCCTTAGAATTTTCTAGATCAAACTTTTTGACCAACTCCATTGCATACTTGGATTGACACAAGTGAATTCCTTCATCGTTTTGTTTAACTTGTAATCCAAGAAAATAAGTCAATTCGCCCATCATGGACATCTCAAATTCGCTTTCCATGGTCTCCGCGAATTTAGAAGCATCATTATCTCTTGTTGCACCAAATACAATGTCATCGACATAGATTTGTGCTACAATGAAATTGTTTTGATAATGCTTCACAAAGAGAGTCCTGTCAGCTCCCCCTCGAGTATAGCCCTTTTCCAAAAGGTGCTTTGTCAACCTTTCGTACCATGCTCGCGGTGCTTGTTTCAGACCGTAAAGAGCCTTTTTCAAACGAAAAACATGGTTAGGTAGTTTATGGTCCACAAAACCTTTCGGTTGAGCCACATAAACTTCCTCATTTAAAAACCCATTTAAAAATGCGCTCTTAACGTCCATTTGAAATAATTTGATTTTAAAATGACAAGCAATCGCAAATAAGATACGAATGGACTCGAGTCTAGCTACAGGGGCGAAAGTTTCATCAAAGTCTATACCTTCTACTTGAGAGTAGCCTTGAGCAACTAACCTTGCTTTGTTCCTGATGATAGTACCATCTTCATTTTTCTTGTTCTTGAAAATCCATTTGGTACCTATCACATTGTGTTGCTTCGGAGGCTTCGTTAATTCCCAGACTTTGTTTCGCTCAAATTGATGGAGCTCTTCCTGCATTGCTTCAATCCAGTAGTCATCTTGAAGAGCTTCATCAACATTCTTTGGTTCGATTTGATACATAGCATGCGAATCCGCAAACCAATTGTCTCCGAGTTCTAACTCCTTCTTGTGGATCTCCAATGATGTTCGATTCAGGATGATCCTTGGAGATGCGTAACGTTTGAGGTAAGGAGTAGTCGGAGGTACACGAGATGATTCCTGCACATCAGATAAACTTGAAGAACCGTTAGATGCATCATTATTATCGAAAGAATTGTTAGAAGAAGATGCATTAGCAGGTGTATCATCATCAAGAGAGATATCGAGGGTAGATTTTTCAGATTCAAAGTGAAAAGCTTCATCTACCTTAACATTTATCGATTCTACGATCGTCTTAGATTCTAAGTTAAAAACTCGATATGCTCTACTGTTTGTAGAATAACCCAAGAAAATCCCTTCGTCACTTCGAGAGTCAAATTTTCCAAGATTTTCGCGGTCACGTAAAATAAAACACCGACTCCCAAAGATACGAAAATATTTGATGTTAGGTTTTCTACAAAACCATAGTTCATATGGTGTATTTAAAGTCCCCGGGCGCAAATACACGCGATTAATTACATAGACAGCAGTGTTCACCGCTTCAGCCCAAAAATATAACGGTAAGTTCCGGCTATGAAGCATAACACGTGCCATCTCCTGTACGACCCTGTTTTTGCGCTCGACTACACCATTCTGTTGAGGTGTATAAGGTGCCGAGAATTCATGTTTAATGCCGTTAGAAGTGCAAAAATCAATGAATTTAGAATTTATGAATTCTCCACCTCTATCACTTCTAACTCGAGTAATCTTTTCATTCTTTTCAATCATAATACGATGGCAAATCTCGTGAAAAGAATCAAAAGTATCAGCTTTCTCTTTTAAAAATGCTACCCAAGAATATCTAGAGAAATCATCAACCAATAAGAAAATATACCATTTACCTCCCAAAGATGGTTGACGAGTTGGCCCCATTAAGTCCATGTGCAAAAGTTCCAAAGGCCGTTTTGTACCAATGTGGTTCAAGTTCTTGTGTGCAGTCCTAGACTGTTTTTCTTTTTGGCAACCGCCACACACAAGGTTTTGTTCAAAAGAAAGTTTCGGAACCCCCTTGACCACATCTTTGTTTGAAATTCTAGCAAGTTCCTTAAAGTTTATGTGACCTAGCCTTTCATGCCAAAGAGTTTCATTTTTCAAAGAAGCTAGGTTACATTTTTCAGAAATTTTATGAGGAACTACATAACAATTGTTTTCTGATCTAACCCCTTTTAAAAAGAAAACATGGTTCTTATCAGTTACAGTACATTCATCAGATGAAAAATTAACTGAATAACCATTGTCACAAAGTTGACTTATGCTTATGAGGTTAGTCTTAAGGCCATTAACAAATAACACATTATTTAGAACCGGGCCATCCGGAATAGCTATAGTCCCTTTTCCAACAATTTTGGAAGACCGACCGTCTCCGAAAACAACAAGTCCTCCGGAGATTTTCTCAAAGGTTTGAAAACAGTTTTTGTCACCGGTCATGTGACGGGAACACCCGCTATCCAGATACCAAGACGAACTATCATATGCATGCAAGGAAACATTAGTAACAAGACAAGGAAAATTTCACCTTTGCGCACCCAAACCTTTTTGGAATGCGTCGGTAATGGTCGTGAAGTTACTCGCCTAGGTGAAAGCGTCTTGTTAGAAGATTGCTGCTCCTTGATGATGTCGTCTTGAGCGGTGAACTACCAAGGCTCTTTTCCTTTGAATGATTTGCATTGATTTCTGAGGAATCACTTTTTGGTAGTCATTGCAAGAGGTGCTTGAGTTGAGCGTTTGGCTCCGTCTTGCAATTTCTCCTTATGTGCCCTGAAATGCCACAACGAAAACATACCTTAGATCTTGACGATTCCGAAGAGGATGAAGTAGGCTTGTTGTCGTTGCTTGTCGTGAATTCCGGTGTCGGAGGAGGAGATACCGACTGAGGCACAAAAACTGTCCCACTCGAACTTGGACTGTCTCCAGTTTGAGTGTATCCGAGGCCGAACTTATTTGTTTGACCAAGACCAAGAAGCCTGTCCAACTTACTCCTTCCAGAAGAGAATCGCTTTAAATCGTCCTTTAGTTGGAGAATGGTCTTTGTCATTTCCATTTTATCCTGTCGAGCCTCGTCGTAGAGCTTTGAGAAATAATTCGCTTTATCCACCAATTTCTCATGTTCTTTCTCAAAAAGCTCATTTTCCTCTTGAAGGGAAATATTTGCTTTGGCTAAGTTATCCCTTTCCACTTCAAGAGCGTTTGAGAGAGAAGATGCCCTTTTCGCTTCTTCTTCGAGATCCTGCAATCTCCCTCTCAAACTCCGGTTTTGCTTTGCCAGTTTCTTTGAATCCCTCAAAAGTTATGGTAGGCAAGAGCAAAATCTTCACCTTCAGAATTACTCGATTCGTTGTCCGTAGCGTTCTTCTCAACTCGGGAGGAGTTGGACACGGAATCGGAGGTACTCGCCATCAAGCGCATGAAGGGTGAAGATGTGGTGTAAGACCTGGCTTTCCCTTGACTTTTTCAGTCATGCCTTGTTTGTTGACGGTCCGACTGAGGGCTTAAATTTTCGTGTTTTTCGGGGCAGTCTATTGGGGCCCGCGGGTATTTTTAGGTGGTAGAGCTCGCGAAACGGAGCGCGAGGACCCGATCGGTTTCGGATTCCGACTCCGGGTTCATCCAGAATTAATTTTCGAAGTCTGGGCCCCCCCCGTAGGTGCTTCGGGATCCGTGTTGGCAATCTGCACGATTTTTGAGGTAACTGATAACCCTAACCCTAACCCTAACCCTTCCCTTTAGGTCAGGGCACGTTGGGACTTAGGGTTTCTCGCTCTTTTCCACTTCCCATTCCCTACTTCATTGCGATACAACAGGGCGGCCACGTTCAAGGGAAGTTGGAGGAGAGAAAGAGGAACCCAACCCTTTTCACTCTCGCTTTGGGTTTTCGGCGCGGATTTCCAACGTGGGGATCTTGGGAGAAGGAGGAAGCTTGCCTTTCTATGGGTAGACCGGGTGAAGTGGACGATCCTCCCTCCCTCTCCCTCGAGCGATCCAAGGTGAGTGGTTGATGTTTTTATTTTCGTTCGGTTGGGGTTGTTTCGGGGCCGGGGATCGCCGCGCCGCCGCGAGGGGCAGGGCTAGCACCGCTGCCACGGGGCCGCCCGCGGGTAGGGCGCCCGCGCGGGCTGGTGCCGCGCGGGGCGGCCCCGCACCGCGGGCAGCGCGCCCGCGCGGCACCCGGCCGCGCGGGGCCGCACACAGGCGGGGCGCCCGCGCGGGCTGGTGCCGCTCGGGGCCGCCCCGCACCGCCGGCAGTGCGCCCTCGCGGCACCCGGCCGCGCGGGGCCGCCCACAGGCGGGGCGCCCGCGCGTGCTGGTGCCGCGCGGGGCCGCCTCGCACCGCGGGCAGCGCGCCCGCGCGGCACCTGGCCGCGCGGGGCAGCCCACAGGCGGGGCGCCCGCGCGGGCTGGTGCCGCGCGGGGCCGCCCCGCACCGCGGGCAGCGCTCCCGCGCGGGCTGGTGCCGCGCGGGGCCGCCCCGCACCGCGGGCAGCGCGCTCGCCCGGGCTTGTGCTGCGCGGGACTCGCCCCGCACCACGGGTAACTTGCCGCGCGGCACCTGGCCGCGCGGGGCTGCTCGCGGGTAGGACGCCCGCGCGGGCTGGTGCCGCGCGGGGCCGTGCGCGAGCCGAGGGCGCTCCACAAGAGTCGGTGTCGTGCGGGGAGCTCGCAGCACGAAGTCCGGGGCTGCGTCCGTCACCCGGGTTCGGTCTGGAGTCGGTGAGGTTTTCGGACCCGTTAGTCTTGACATGCCCTTGTTTCCTCAGGAGTGCGGGACGTCGTTGGCGACAGGCGCACCGACACGGACGAGCCGAGCGCAGGACGACACACACACGAGGTGGGTACTTCTCCGGGGGTTTCGGGGATAGACTTGTTTTATTAGGAATAACATGAAGGTGCAAGGTATTTGGGATTTATGTTTATCTGACTAACCCTGTTGCATTACTTTACTCATTTACTGATACGTGCGCTCTTGTTTTGCTACACGCACACCGGCGGTTTGGCCACCGCAAGGGTGTTTTTTTCCGGAAAAGTGGTACGTTGATCCGTGTACCCCACGCGACGGTGGCGTTAGGAATGGGGGCCCTCGCAGGTGGGGGGTGTGAGCGGTGATGCTGAGGCAGGTGCTCGGCTGCCGAGGCGGGTGCTCGGCGGCCGAGGCGGGTGCTCGGCGGGGGACACCGGGATAGGGGCTCGGTGCGGTGATCGGGGTAGGTGCCCGGTTTGGTTTGGTGCAGGGTGAGGTTACTATGGACGGTATTTGAGGAGGACGGTTGCTCCGGTCCTTATGGTTTGCTATATTTTAGCTCTTTTGTCTATTATGTTATTTCTAGTCACTGACTCCCCACTCCGTGACAGGTTCGTCCAGGGGCGAGTGCTAGGGCACCGGTGAGGCCGCGAGGGCGCTGTTCTGACTTTGAGCGTCTCCAGACACAGTGACTCTCCTTTCTCTTTTCCTTTATTATTTCTGTTAGTTAGTTGTGGATTGCGACACCCCCGTGGGGTCGAAGTGGATGTATTCTTTTTCACTTATGCGAATATACTGTTACTTCTTTCCTTGCTTGGCCGTTTAAAACCATGAAAAGAAAACGAATGAAGAAAACCGTTTGCGAAAACCGTTTTAAAAACTGTGGGTGTCGTGTGGGCACCGGATTTTAAAACCTTGTGGAATTTATGTGGTTTCGAACTGGCTTTACAAAAGTTGGCATCGGGTGGGTGCCGTTTTCTAAAACTCTGTGGATTTATGTGGTTTCGAAATAGTTTTCAAAAATAATGGCGTCGTGTGGGCGCCGCTTTCAAAACCTTGCGATTATTTATCCTTTCAAATCAGTCGGCCCTTTTTCCTTGTATAAAAGTTGTTGGAATGTTTGGAATGCAAGTTGTATGTGTTTGTACCTCGATTAGTGTGGTTAATGCTTGAGACGAATGTATGATGTAATCAGGACGCCGTGCATATACAAAGGAGACTCTGCCCGTTTGTAGAGTAAATTTGTATATGCGGCGGGTCTGGGCACGCGCCGGGGAGTAATGATTTTCAAAAAAAAATATATACTGATTTGGGGAGCATCGGTGGCTCTTCTTCCGCGCAATTAAACCCCCGGGCGTGACAGATTAAGGTGGTATCAGAGAGGTAAAGTGTTAACCACAATAGTCGGGGCCCAACATCCACGGGGCGCAATGTACTAACTACTGATAATAAAGTGAACGGGAATAGAAAAGTAGAACGCGAGTGCTCGTGGGGGAAGGGGGAAATTAGCGTTTTTTTTTCTTCCTTTAGGGCCAGCGTTTGCAGCGTTATCTTTTGGTTTAGGCTAGAAGTGACTGGTTTGTACATGTGTTCAGATCATGGTGAGAACTAGAGCTACCGCCGAGGACACAGGGGCGGACGCAGCGGCGTCGGCGACTGCGGAGAACCAACTCCTGAGACAGCAGCTACGGGAGATGGCGGGACAGTTGGCGGCCTTGACAGATCACGTGCGCCAACTGACACAGCAACAGCAGGCCGCTGCAGCGGCGGCGGTCGCCCCGGGTCCCCTTCCGGGGCCAACTGCACCGGCGACTGGACCGCCGACGATGGAGGCCGGGGCGGGAACTGCCCCTACGCGGGTCGCGGCGCCTGAGGTACCGTTAACCCAACAGACGGTGCCAGAGGTAGCCCCTCCGGCGGCGGCAGCAGGATCGACGCCGGGAACTTCAGCCAGGGATACCTCCGCGGAGACCGGGGTGAGGCCTCCGACCGTCGTGGCCGCTGTCGCCACGGGGGAGGGCTCGGCTCCGCCGACGGAGCGGGACCGCGTGCGTGCCAACTTAGCAGACTTCAAGAAACACGACCCGCCGACATTTGAGGGGGAGACGACGGACCCCTGGGTGGTGGAGAAGTGGGTGGATTCGATGGAGAAATTGTTTGAGGATCTACTGATGGAAGACCACGAGCGGGTTCCCCTGGCCGTCCACTTTCTGGAGGGGAATGCTCGCATTTGGTGGAAGACGGTACGCCCCGACTCCGCAAAGGGTACCGCCCTCCCGTCATGGACTACTTTTAAACAGTAGCTGTTCGGGGCGTTCTTTACGAATAGCGTCAAGAAGCAACTTGAGGACGATCTCAACCACATTAAGCAGGGAACCCGAACAGTGATGGAGTACCAACGGGCGTTCGTGAGGCTGGCGAACTGCGTCCCGTTCGTCATTCGGGACGAGTCCCATAAGGCTCAACTGTTCGTGGATGGACTGAGGACCGACATTTTCCAAGTGGTGGACGCGGCAGATCTGCATACCTTTCAGGCGGTGGTCGACCGGGCCACCATAGTAGAGCGCGGTTTCGCCGTTACGCGCGCTCGAAGGGATGGTCCCCATCAGCACGAAGATAGAAAGCGGACTCAGACCTTTTCAGGGGGAGGCTCCTCCAGTGGGAGTCGGCCCTCTAAGCGGTGGAGGTCCCAGCAGAGGACCAGAGGCGCGCCGGGAGGAGGACAACGCTCGGACGATCGGCCTTGCGTGATCTGCGGCGGGGCGCACCGAGTGACGGAATGCTCCTAGAGACAGGACCATTGTTTCCGATGTGGCAAGCAGGGGCACTTCCGCTTCAACTGCCCCCTGAACCAAGGCACGGCATCTTCAGCAGCCTCCGCGCCGTCATCCCAGCACGCGGGGCGAGGAAAGGCCCCGATGGCTTCAGCTTCCAGACCGCCAGCATCCCGACCAGCAGGGGACAGGCCGCCACCATCGGGAGGCCGCGTCTACTCAATGAATCAGCAGGAGGCATACCCGTCTGAGCACGTCGTCGCAGGTACCACCCTTGTTTCCATTTACCGTGCTAGAACCCTTTTCGATACCGGAGCAACCCTCTCGTTTATGTCTTGTGACTTTGCACTGACCCATGGGTTTGAGACGAGACCCCTAACCAGTATGATGACAGTTCACACAGCGGGAGGATCCCTGGAGGCCCGCAGCCTTGTAGCAGCCTGCCCGATAAGGTTGGGGAGGCTTTCCTGCCCCTGGGACCTGGTAGTGATCCCATTGAAGGAATACGACGTGGTGCTAGGGATGGATTGGCTCACGGAGTACCAAGCGGTGATTGACTGTGAGAAGCGTCAGGTGCGGCTACTGCATCCAGAGTTCCCAGAGAACGTGTACTTGGCGTGCAAGAGCGTCTCCTTTCCATCCGTCATACCAGCGTCGCGAGCCAGGAAGTTGATTGAGAGAGGGTGCGTGGCCTACTTGGCGTCGGTGGCCCTGGCCACGGGACCCTCTACGGCGCTCTCCGACATCCCGGTGGTGAGGGACTTCCCAGACGTCTTCCCGACCGAGCTACCTGGACTACCCCCCGAGCGAGAGGTTGAGTTTCCGATCGAGCTTCCACCCGGTACCCGACCGATTTCAAAGGCCCCCTACCGAATGGCCTTTGCAGAACTGAAGGAGCTAAAGGCGCAGCTTGAGGATCTCCTGGACAAGGGATTCATAAGACCGAGTGTGTCGCCTTGGGGCGCACCGGTACTCTTCGTGCGAAAGAAAGACGGGAGTTTGCGGCTTTGTATCGACTACCGGGAAATCAATAAGGCCACTGTGAAGAACAAATACCCCCTACCCAGGATCGATGACCTTTTTGATCAGTTACGGGGGGCAACGGTATTTTCCAAGATTGACTTGCAGTCCGGCTACCATCAACTCAGAGTGAAAAACGAGGATATTCCGAAGACGGCCTTCCGGACCCGGTACGGCCACTACGAGTTCACCGTAATGCCGTTCGGGCTTACCAACGCCCCAGCGGTATTTATGGACATGATGAACCGGGTTTTCAAGCCCTTCCTGGACCAATTCGTAGTGGTTTTCATCGACGACATCCTAATCTACTCGCCTACCGATGAGGAGCACGAGGAGCACCTACGGATTGTTTTACAGACTCTTAGAGAACAGGAGCTGTACGCCAAGCTCAAGAAATGCGAGTTTTGGCTTCGCGAGGTGGGGTTTCTAGGGCACATCATTTCAGCAGCGGGGATCGCAGTGGATCCTAAGAAAGTAGAGTCAGTAACCGACTGGCCCCAACCGACTTCGGTGACAGAGGTCCGCAGCTTCCTGGGCCTTGCTGGATATTATAGACGCTTTGTTGAGGGCTTCTCGAAGATTGCAACCCCCCTGAACCGCCTAACCCGGAAAGGAGTAAAGTTCATATGGACGACCCAGTGCCAGGAAAGTTTTGAAGAACTTAAGACGAGATTGACCAGAGCACCTGTGCTTACCTTACCAACGCCCGGGGAGGACTACGAAGTTTACTGCGACGCATCACGAACAGGATTGGGGGGAGTACTGATGCAACACGGAAAGGTTATCGCCTATGCCTCGAGACAACTCAAAGACTATGAGCAGAACTACCCGACCCACGACTTGGAGCTAGCCGCGGTAGTTTTTGTTCTGAAACTGTGGAGGCATTACCTCTACGGTGTGCACTGTAACGTGTTCTCCGACCACCAAAGCCTTAAGTATTTCTTCACCCAGAAGGAGCTAAACTTGAGACAGAGACGGTGGTTAGAGTTACTCAAGGATTATGACTTGTCGATCCAGTACCACCCCGGAAAAGCAAATGTGGTGGCGGACGCCCTGAGCAGGAAGGGTCAAGCGGAAGGGATTTCGGCGAGCACGATCACTCAGCAAGACGGCTTAATCACGGATTTCTCACGATTGAGGTTGGAGATTGTACCAGCAGGGATGGTTGAGCGACTTCTGCCTCTAACAGTCGCGCCAACCCTATTCGAGAGGATTCGGGAGGGCCAAGGTACCAACCCACAGCTACAACGGGAACGGGATAGGATTTCACCGGAACAGAAGGGAGACTTTGCAGTGGGGACAGACGGCACCCTCCGGTTTCGAGGACGGATTTGCGTGCCCGATCTACCGGAATTGAAGAAGGAAATCCTGACGGAAGCTCACTGCACCCCCTACGCAGCGCACCCCGGAGGCACCAAGATGTACAGGGACCTCAGGCAAACCTTCTGGTGGCCGAAGTTAAAGAGGGACGTGATGCTATTTGTAGCACACTGCCTGATTTGCCAGCAAGTGAAAGCCGAGCATCAGCGGCCGGCAGGGAAATTACAGCCACTACCTGTGCCCGAATGGAAGTGGGAGCAAATCACGATGGACTTTGTCACCGGATTTCCACGCTCGCAGCAGGGGCACGATGCTATCTGGGTCGTCGTGGATCGCCTAACGAAATCAGCTCACTTCCTACCCATCCACACGACCTGGACACGCGATAGACTGGCACAAGTTTACATCGGCGAGATTGTGAGGCTACACGGGATACCGGCATCGATTATTTCAGACCGAGACACGAGGTTCGTTTCGAACTTTTGGCGGAGTTTACAACGAGCCTTGGGAACCAAGTTACACTTCAGCTCAGCGTTCCACCCTCAAACGGATGGGCAATCCGAGCGGGTGATTCAGATCCTCGAGGACATGCTCCGAGCTTGCGTGCTGGGTTTGGGAGACGGATGGTCACGCTACCTACCCCTTGTAGAGTTCGCGTACAACAACAGCTACCAGTCGAGCATCCGGATGGCGCCGTACGAAGCGTTGTACGGCAGACGCTGTAGATCCCCGATTGGTTGGGACGATCTGGGGGAGCGAAAGATTTTGGGACCGAACCTAGTGGAAGAAACTGAGGAAAAGGTGCGCCTCATCAGGCGACGGTTGGTGACCGCCCAGAGCCGACAAAAGAGCTACGCGGACCAGAGACGCCACGATTTGGAGTTCCAGGTGGGAGAACACGTGTTGCTACGGGTTTCGCCGTCGAAAGGGGTGAAGCGGTTCGGGTTGAGGGGCAAGCTGAGCCCACGGTATGTGGGGCCGTTCGAGATTCTGGAGCGCATCGGCCCGGTGGCCTACCGCCTCGCCCTACCGCCAAACCTTGACCGAGTCCATGACGTGTTCCACGTGTCCATGCTTCGGAAGTATCTCCCCGATCCATCACGAGTGCTCGACGTCTCTGCAATTGAGCTAAAGGGGGACCTGAGCTTCGAGGAAGTGCCGGTGCGGATCCTAGCGCGAGAGGACAAAAAGCTACGAAGTCGGACAATTCCCTACGTGAAGGTGCTTTGGAGCAATCAAGAAGAGCGCTAGGCAACTTGGGAACCGGAGTCAAAGATGAGGGAGTACTACCTGGACCTCTTCGCCGCGGGTGAGGGTTAAGTTTCGAGGACGAAACTTGTTTTTAGCGGTGAGTGGTGTAAGACCTGGCTTTCCCTTGACTTTTTCAGTCATGCCTTGTTTGTTGACGGTCCGACTGAGGGCTTAAATTTTCGTGTTTTCCGGGGCAGTCCATCGGGGCCCGCGGGTATTTTTAGGTGGTAGAGCTCGCGAAACGGAGCGCGAGGACGCAATCGGTTTCGGATTCCGACGCCGGGTTCATCCAGAATTAATTTTCGAAGTCTGGGCCCCCCCCCGTAGGTGCTCCGGGATCCGTGTTGGCAATCTGCACGATTTTTGAGGTAACTGATAACCCTAACCCTAACCCTAACCCTTCCCTTTAGGTCAGGGCACGTTGGGACTTAGGGTTTCTCGCTCTTTTCCACTTCCCATTCCCTACTTCGTTGCGATACAACAGGGCGGCCACGTTCAAGGGAAGTTGGAGGAGAGAAAGAGGAACCCAACCCTTTTCACTCTCGCTTTGGGTTTTCGGCGCGGATTTCCAACGTGGGGATCTTGGGAGAAGGAGGAAGCTTGCCTTTCTACGGGTAGACCGGGGGAAGTGGACTATCCTCCCTCCCTCTCCCTCGAGCGATCCAAGGTGAGTGGTTGATGTTTTTATTTTCTTTCGGTTGGGGTCGTTTCGGGGCCGGGGATCGCCGCGCCGCCGCGAGGGGCAGGGCTAGCACCGCTGCCACGGGGCCGCCCGCGGGTAGGGCGCCCGCGCGGGGTGGTGCCGCTCGGGCGGCCCCGCACCGCGGGCAGCGCGCCCGCGCGGCACCCAGCCGCGTGGGGCCGCACACAGGCGGGGCGCCCGCGCGGGCTGGTGCCGCGCGGGGCCGCCCCGCACCGCGGGCAGCGCGCCCGCGCGGCACCTGGCCGCGCGGGGCCGCCCACAGGCGGGGCGTCCGCGGGGGCTGGTGCCGCGCGGGGCCGCCCCGCACCGCGGGCAGCGCTCCCGCGCGGCACCTGGCCGCGCGGGGCCGCCCACAGGCGGGGCGCCCGCGCGGGCTGGTGCCGCGGGGGGCCGCCCCGCACCGCGGGCAGCGCGCCCGCGCGGCACCTGGCCGCGCGGGGCCGCCCACAAGCGGGGCGCCCGCGCGGGCTGGTGCCGCGCGGGGCCGCCCCGCACCGCGGGCAGCGCGCCCGCGCGGCACCTGGCCCCGCGGGGCCGCCCACAGGCGGGGCGCCCGCGCGGGCTGGTGCCGCGCGGGGCCGCCCCGCACCGCGGGCAGCGCGCCCGTGCGGCACCTGGTCGCGCGGGGCCGCCCACAGGCAGGGCGCCCGCGCGGGCTGGTGCCGCGCGGGGCCGCCCCGCACCGCGGGCAGCGCGCCCGCGCTGCACCTGGCCGCGCGGGGCCGCCCGCAGGCGGGGCGCCCGCAGGCGGGCTGGTGCCGCGCGGGGCTCGCCCCGCACCACGGGTAGCTTGCCGCGCGGCACCTGGCCGCGCGGGGCCACTCGCGGGTAGGACGCCCGCGCGGGCTGGTGCCGCGCGGGGCCGTGCGCGAGCCGAGGGCGCTCCACACGAGTCGGTGTCGTGCGGGGAGCTCGCAGCACGAAGTCCGGGGCTGCGTCCGTCGCCCGGGTTCGGTCTGGAGTCGGTGAGGTTTTCGGACCCGTTAGTCTTGACATGCCCTTGTTTCCTCAGGAGTGCGGGACGTCATTGGCGACAGGCGCACGGACACGGACGAGCCGAGCGCAGGACGACACACACACACGAGGTGGGTACTTCTCCGGGGCTTTCGGGGATAGACTTGTTTTATTAGGAATAACATGAAGGTGCAAGGTATTTGGGATTTATGTTTATCTGACTAACCCTCTTGCATTAGTTTACTCATTTACCGATACGTGCGCTCTTGTTTTGCTACACGCACACCGGCGGTTTGGCCACCGCAAGGGTGTGCTTTTCCGGAAAAGTGGTACGTTGACCCGTGTACCCCACGCGACGGTGGCGTTAGGAATGGGGGCCCTCGCAGGTGGGGGGTGTGAGCGGTGATGCCGAGGCAGGTGCTCGGCGGCCGAGGCGGGTGCTCGGCGGGGGACACCGGGATAGGGGCTCGGTGCGGTGATCGGGGTAGGTGCCCGGTTTGGTTTGGTGCAGGGTGAGGTTACTATGGACGGTATTTGAGGAGGACGGTTGCTCCGGTCCTTATGGTTTGCTATATTTTAGCTCTTTTGTCTATTATGTTATTTCTAGTCACTGACTCCCCACTCCGTGACAGGTTCGTCCAGGGGCGAGTGCTAGGGCACCGGTGAGGCCGCGAGGGCGCTGTTCTGACTTTGAGCGTCTCCAGACACAGTGACTCTCCTTTCTCTTTTCCTTTATTATTTCTGTTAGTTAGTTGTGGATTGCGACACCCCCGTGGGGTCGAAGTGGATGTATTCTTTTTCACTTATGCGAATATACTGTTACTTCTTTCCTTGCTTGGCCGTTTAAAACCATGAAAAGAAAACGAATGAAGAAAACCGTTTGCGAAAACCGTTTTAAAAACTGTGGGTGTCGTGTGGGCACCGGATTTTAAAACCTTGTGGAATTTATGTGGTTTCGAACTGGCTTTACAAAAGTTGGCATCGGGTGGGTGCCGTTTTCTAAAACTCTGTGGATTTATGTGGTTTCGAAATAGTTTTCAAAAATAATGGCGTCGTGTGGGCGCCGCTTTCAAAACCTTGCGATTATTTATTCTTTCAAATCAGTCGGCCCTTTTTCCTTGTATAAAAGTTGTTGGAATGTTTAGAATGCAAGTTGTATGTGTTTGTACCTCGATTAGTGTGGTTAATGCTTGAGACGAATGTATGATGTAATCAGGACGCCGTGCATATACAAAGGAGACTCTGCCCGTTTGTAGAGTAAATTTGTATATGCGGCGGGTCTGGGCACGCGCCGGGGAGTAATGATTTTCAAAAAAAAATATATACTGATTTGGGGAGCATCGGTGGCTCTTCTTCCGCGCAATTAAACCCCCGGGGCGTGACATGTGGACGCGTGGAATGCCGTTGCGTTGTCTTCTTCATCACTTGGGGATGACTCATTTAACGTTGAGTTGTCATCCCAAGTGACGACTTGCATCGCTTTCTTCTTTGCCGGATTTTTGTTGGGACACTCCGTTGCAATATGGCCGTAGCCTCGACATTTGAAGCATTGTACTTGTCCCTCCGAACTTTTCTTATCCTTTGAGAAGTTTTCTTGCTTTCTTGACTTGTAGCTTGAAGAACTCTTGCCTTTCTTGGACTTTCCGAAGGATGGAGTTTTGCTTGGATTACCCCTTCGAAAGTTGCGGCGAAACTTCCTTGTCAAGAGAGCGAGCTGCCTCTCAAAGTCCTCCATAGATAGGTTCTCGTCATCGTCCGAGGAGGATGAATCCGCGTCTTCTTCCTTTGTTGTTTTCAACGCATAACCTGAAGACTTAGAAGAGGATGCCTTTGTTTGTAATGAACCAACTAATTCTTCTATACGCATTTCGTCCGGGTGTTTAATTGTTTCAATGGCTGCGACCTTTGGGCGAAATCGTTCAGGAAGAGTTCTTAATATCTTTCTTACAACTTTAAATTCTGGAATCTTCTCTCCCAAGTTAGCACATGAGTTTACGATATCTTGCAATCGTGTGTAATAGTCTGTGAAAGATTCATTTTCTGCCATAGAAATAGAGTCAAACTTGCTCGTAAGCATTTGCAGTTTCTGAATCTTCACAAGGTTAGTTCCCTCATGTGTAACTTGAAGAACATCCCAGATTTCTTTCGCAGTCTCACATGCCGAGACGCGAGAGAACTCTGTTTGTGACAAAGCATTAAATAAAGCATTAATTCCCTTGCCATTGTAAGAAGATGAATCAATCTCTTCCTTGGTCCATTTCGACCTAGGTTTGATGGTGCGAACATCAGAAATAATTTCAGTTGGATTAGACCATCCTAATTCAATTGATTGCCACACCCTTTCGTCGATGGAAATTAAAAAGGCTTTCATCCGTACTTTCCAGTAGGCATAATTTGTTCCATCGAAGAAAGGGGGTCTATTGATGTTTCCACCTTCAACCATTGTTTACAACCCTATTCCCGCTCTGATACCACTTGTTGGGTTGTATGTAATAAGGATCTAAATAGGGAAAAAAACACCTAGAGGGGGGTGAATAGGTGTAAACAATAAACACTCAAAAAATCATTGCGCAATAAAACCCAATGCGGAAAAATAAATGAACACGCAAGATTTTTACGTGGAAAAACTCCAAACCGGAGTAAAAAACCACGGGACCGATAACACGGCGAAATCCACTAGAATTAACACACGTACAAGGTGATATAACGTACTCACAGACGACTCAACCTTTTACCATACGCTCCTAGTAGATCTTCTCCGCTCGCTCCACAACGCGTCTCGAATCCACGATCCGCGCCCAACGCCGAATCCACAGCGTCCAACGTCGAGTCCACGACGTCCGACCGAATCCACGGTCTTCACCCAGTAGCACGCTTCGAATCCACGAACGTACCTCGCTCCGAATCCACGAGAGCGGTTGCACCTTGAATCCACAAGGCCACGCGAGTCCACGCGCCGATTTAGGGTAAATCGTTGTTTTTGGGTGGTGATGATCCGCCGAATACTTAGATTAGAAATAGATCGGAAATACCATCTAAGTATTCATTGATTTGATTCTACTCAAAATCTGAGTTTGGAAAACCTAGAATCAAATTAATCAATATAGATGAAGAAACATAGAATTAAATCTATTGATTTCCTTTCTTCTCTATATGTGGATTTTTCCTTTTCGGTCGTATTTTTCGTTTATTTCCGATACCCTAAAAATGAATCATAGGGTCTATTTATAGGTTAGAAACCATTGGAAGAAGATAAGGATCAAAAACTATCCTTTTCTGGAAATTTTCAGGACGGCGATCCGGATCGGATTTACTGTGATCCGGATCGTCGTAGCGTGATTGACAATTCCAGAAAACCACGGGTTCGGGATCCGGATTGCAAGGTCCGATCCGGATCGTTCATACAATTCAGCAAAATCCCATGTTCGGGATCCGGATCGAAAATGGCCTTTGATCCGGATTGGATTTGCCAATGAACAAGTACCCTTCGGGATCCGGATTGGACTGTCTGATCCGGATCCTGAACATGTCCCATGTCCAGTTTTTGATTTTTATGCAATAAAAAATTCTTCCAAGTGTTTCTACACTACAAGAAGTATTCGGATCACCAAAAATCTTTAGTTAAACATACCTGATCTTTTTGAATTCTTCTTTCTTGAGATTGAGGTATATGATCCAAACTTCTTTCATCTTCAATCTTCAAGACTTAATACTTTCACGAAATACGCCAACTCAAATTCCGTAACATTAGAGTACTTGAAATTGTTTTCTCAAGTAAAGGACTTTGCATGCTTGTATGGTCATCGAGCTAGGCCACCTTTTTCTGCTACACAAACATGCTGGAATTGACTTAGGAGAAACCATGCTTTTTATTCTTTCTCCTATTGTCTAGTCTTAGGGGATAGTGTAGTCAGATGTTCAGAGTTTGGGACAGTTGGGGATCGATGGTTGGGTGTTGCGGCAACCGCGGACTGTGGGCGGTTGACCGGATTATTATTATTATTATTATTGCATCAGATTGGAGGTGAGGGATCGGGCTTCCTTAGTGGATGGTCTTACCCACTTACTTAGAGTCTTGATCCAGTCCTGCTACATCAGATACTTATGTTACATACTTTACTCGTGTGGGTCGCTCCCCTCGAGTGCCACTCCGGAGTAGGCTTAGGGCCGAGCCGTGTGCCGGTCGATTGGATACTTTGGGATCGTGCCGTGTGCTGATCAGATACTGGGTGTCACGCCCCGGGAGGTTTTAGTATAAGCGGAAAAGCGTATATTATATTTTTTTTTTCTTCGTACATGAAAATCAACCTCGCCCCCGGTGCACGACAGACCGCCACGTATACAAATTCACTCTGCAATCGGACAGAGTCTCCTTTGTATATGCACGGCGTCCCATTTACAATACCAACTATCAACCATACAGTCGTCATCAAACATAGAGCAGGAGAAATATTTATCTACGGTTTTACAAACGGTGTCCACCGGACACCCTACTTTTAAAACAATTACACATTCAAACCATTAAAGCGGCAACATCATTTGGAAAGGATAAAACCAGAGGTTATGAATTCTGTGCCCACACGGCACTCCGTTTTGAAAAACGTTTTCGCAATCATTTGGTTGTTACTAAAACATGCCGCACACGAAATCACCGGAGGTATAGCTAAACCATAGAAGTACGTCCAATCCACAGTGCCGACTAATTAATTGACTACATTTACCATGATCCACAAAAGCAAATTAAACTAACAGTAGCAAAAAGGAAATGAGATGAACCCAAGGAACTACGAGTAGCAAGCCTCCTACGACTACGATCCTCTCGACGCAGTCTCACCGCCATCCCGGCTAACGCACCTAGTCAGACCTGTCACGGAGTGGGTAAAGTCAGTGACAAATAAAGTAGATGTCTTAACGATTATCATAGATTCAAGAACAAACTGATTACACCGGAACCTTTCGCTAAATCCCTGCACCAAAATAAGCTGGGCACCAACCCGAGAGTACCTGTCGGAGAGACGGAAGTCTCCCATCGTGCACAACCCCTTGATGCTTTTAACCCCTTCACGAAGCTAGTGCGGCTCCTTAGCTGTCGTGAAGAGGTCCCCACGGCTCCCTCCCCTTTGTGGGGCACACGGGTCAAGTTGACCACTTCTCCAGAAAAGTACACCCATGCGGAGGCCAATCCGCCTGTGTACGTGCAGCATCCAAAACCGAATTTGCCGATGTCGGCGTGTATTAAGCCCCGCGACCGCAGCCGCCACAATTATTATGTAAAATAAAAAGTATTCACGCGAAAGGTATAATAGTCCATCTACTTTATTAGACAAGTTAACGAGCCTTTTACGATGATATGGTGCACTTACTGCACTTGTTGCACTTATAGCAAGGGTACCCACCTGGTTGCGGGGAGATCGGAACACCTGGATCTTTTACACACTCTCGCCGCGCACCTGGACCTAAGAAGAGTCCACAGGGGTAAACTATAGTCAAAACCACGCACTAACATCACCAAAACGAAAGTCCAACATTACCCACTTGACAGAAACCCCAAACAAACCGTCAAATTTGCCAAACGCCGGATCCCCGCACGGCCGTCGCCGCCCGTCGGAGCCCCGCGCGGCCTTGAACCGCGCGGCGTGCCTCCGCGGGCGGCGCCCGCGCGGGTGCGGCCCGTGCGGCGCCCGGCCCGCGCGGCGCCCCGCGCGGTGCCCGCGCAGGTGCGGGACCGCGCGGCGCCCACGCGGGTGTTGCCCGCGCGGGTACGGCCCGCGGGGCGCCCGCGCGGTGCCCGCGCGGCTCCCCCCGGTTGCCGCCCGCGGGCGGCGTCCGTCCGCCCGCGGCGTCCATCCGCGCGATGCCCTAATGGCATCGCGCGTCTCCGCCGCCCGCCCCATGCCCTAACTTGCGCAACGACGATGGCGGCGGCGGAGACGACGGGGATGACCGAAAACCCAACGAGGAAAAATAAAGGAGAATCCCGAAAAATTACAACGAGGGTTTACTCACCGGATTAATCGACGGGGAAGTCGCCCGATCGCGTTCTCGCCTCCGGTTCGTTGTTCGGGATGATCGGACTCCTTCTCTCTCTCCTTTTTCTTCTTTCTTTCCTTCGGCTAGGGTTCCGTCTTTTTTTTTTCTTTCTCTCTCGCGTTCTTTCTTTCCGGCTATGGTTTCTTTTTGCATAAAGTGAATTTTTCCTTTTCGTATGTATTAAAATACCCCCCTTTAAATCCTAGTCACCGATTAATTAATTTTTTAATTAATTAATCATTGGAAATAAAATTTCCGAAATTAATTTCTCGTCACCGATTAATTAATTCCTTAATTAATTAATCGCACGGAATATCCAAATTCCCCCAAAAAGCGTGCCGGATATTTTACACGGATTTCGATGTACGCCTTAAGTCACCGCGATCTTAGGAACCCCATTCCGGGAGATCCGTACATCGGATTCCCGATCCGATCGCACCGTCGGTCTTTATTTTCCGGGCCCTTCGATAGAAAAATACCCGCACCACGCACCGACCGACTTTCAAACATTAAATAATTTTATTCCACTTAAAGGGCATGATTAATTAACATGTGAGTCGCAAATACATGTAAAAGCCGAATCACTACACTGGGTTCTTGAGTTGACAGCAGAGCAGGTAGTACCAGTGTTTACTGGTGTATTGATTGGGTTTGGTCAGGCAGGCTTTGACATTCTGGTGCATACTTTTAGCTATTCTTTTAGCTAGGCATTTTAGAGGCCTATTAGTGGTAGCATTTTCATCAGTAGTGTTACTTATAGCTTAGCACCTTTGTTTTTATTTTCGCCTCTGGTAGTCCTAGTGGGCATGTCTGAGTTTGAGGTCTACCCACTAGGGGAGGCTACTGTTTTTATAGTAGTTCTCACCCCCACTGTTTTCCCTTTTCTTTTCCCCTTTGTTTTGCAGAGTCCTCTGCGGGAGTTGCGGGACCCTCTTCCCAGGACCGAGGTAAGAGGATCGCTGATTAGATAGCTACTTCCCGATCTCGAGCTTAGTAGTTTTGATGTATCCCCTGTACACTCAGACGGTTGTATTTTCCTTTATTTTTGGGTCTGGCTTCAGCCAGCTGGTTGTATTTATTTTGTGAGCTGGGAGAGACACATGTATATATATTTGAGCGTTTTATTGTACTTTTATTTTCAGCATTTGTTTGAGATGTATTAGTTTTAGTTTAGCTCTGTTTTATGCTCCTTTATTATATTTCTTATATCTGAGCAGGTTACCAGCGCTTCGTGTACACGGAAAATACCGTGTGCACGGCGGATCTGTGGTCGAGCCCGGGTTCTGGTTTACACCCGGGGCGTGACACGCTCGGTCCCAATTCGTTGCCCCTCCAAGCACCGGGCAACGATCCGAGCTGCAAACACTCAGACCAAACAGCCACACTCCCAACCAGGAGAACTCTGAGCTCTAAGTCCACTAAAACAATGGCCTCCACGTACAGTAGACTACCCGTCCAAAACCTATCCGGTTGGAAAAGGACATGAAACGAATACAGCGAGAATAACCTCGCCAAGAACCCGCCTAGGTTTACAGTGCGCACTCGAGGGATCACGCGTCAACCCACTTGTAAGACACCCTAAACTGACCCTCTTGTGCAGAACACAAGAACCCAGACCAGAGCTATAACACCACAACCCCCTTAAAAGAACAACCGGCACCACTCAGTGTCGAAAGCTAAACCAACGACCTAGAGTCACCACCTACGCACACTTGTGCGAAACAAGACACGGCCTCTCCAACCAAAAATGAACCCAACCGAACAAGATATACTAGCCCCGGTGATCTCCTATTGACCCAAAGGAGTACCCCAAAACCCTACCACGAAGATTTTCCCAAAACCATCGCGGTGCCCACAGCAATAGCCACACTATGGGCAACAACAGTAGGGGAGTATTCCCAAACTTACCTACACCTTGTCCTGTGGGTTATGTTAAATATGGATCTGAATAGGGGAAAAAAAAATACCTAGAGGCGGGTGAATAGGTGTAAACAATAAACACACCAAAATCTTTGCGTAACAAATAAACCAATGCGGAAAAGTAAATAACACGCAGAGATTTTACGTGGAAAACTCCAATCCAGGAGTAAAAAACCACGGGACCGATCACACGGTGAAATCCACTAAGATTAAACACGTACAAAGGTGATATAACGTACTCACACGACTCAACCTTTTACCATACGCTCCTAGTTGATCTTCCCCGCTCGCTCCACAACGTGCCTCGAATCCACGATTTGCGTCCAACGCCGAATCCACAGCGTCCAACGTCGTATCCATGACATCCAACCTGTTACGGAATTTGAGTTGGCGTATTTCGTGAAAGTGTTAAGTCTTGAAGATTGAAGATGAAGAAACTGTGAATCATATACCTCAATCTCAAGAAAGAAGAATTCAAAAGG
Organism: Tillandsia fasciculata; assembly: GCA_029168755.2. NCBI lineage: Eukaryota > Viridiplantae > Streptophyta > Magnoliopsida > Poales > Bromeliaceae > Tillandsia > Tillandsia fasciculata. Next base: position 106,069 of record JAQOTM010000224.1, on the reverse strand, counting down.
ATCAGGTATGTTTAACTAAAGATTTTTGGTGATCCGAATACTTCTTGTAGTGTAGAAACACCTGGAAGAATGTTTTATTGCATAAACATCAAAAACTGGACATGGGACATGTTCAGGATCCGGATCGGGCTCGGCAATCCGGATCCCGAAGGGTGTTCGTTCATACACTGTTTCAATCCGGATCGCAGCATTTCATGATCCGGATCCCGAACACTGGTTTTACCTTTTTACTTGCACGATCCGGATCAAGATTTGCAATCCGGATCCCGAACGTGATGTTTGGTGAAACTGTATGAACGATCCGGATCGGGGACTTCGATCCGGATCCCGAACTAGCATTTTTCTGGAAATCGTCTTTCTTGCTTCTGCAATCCGGATCGTCTAATTCCAATCCGGATCGCCGTCCGTAAAATCTCCAGAAAAGGCAGTTTTTGATCCTTATCTTCTTCCAATGGTTTCTAACCTATAAATAGGCCCTGTATTCATTTTTCTAGGGTAAGATCCGCACATCGAAAAATATAGCCGAAAAGAAAAATCCACATATAGAGAAGAAAGGAAATCAATAGATTTAATTCTATGTTTCTTCATCTATATTGATTGATTTGATTCTAGGTTTTCCAAACTCAGATTTTGAGTAGAATCAAATCAATGAATACTTAGATGGTATTTCCGATCTATTTCTAATCTAAGTATTCGGCGGATCATCACCACCCAAAAACAACGATTTACCCTAAATCGGCGCGTGGACTCGCGTGGCCTTGTGGATTCAAGGTGCAACCGCTCTCGTGGATTCGGAGCGAGGTACGTTCGTGGATTCGAAGCGTGCTACTGGGTGAAGACCGTGGATTCGGTCGGACGTCGTGGACTCGACGTTGGACGCTGTGGATTCAGCGTTGGGCGCGGATCGTGGATTCGAGAAGCGTCGTGGAGCGAGCGGAGAAGATCTACTAGGAGCGTATGGTAAAAGGTTGAGTCGTCTGTGAGTACGTTATATCACCTTGTACGTGTGTTAATTCTAGTGGATTTCGCCGTGTTATCGGTCCCGTGGTTTTTTACTCCGGTTTGGAGTTTTTCCACGTAAAAATCTTGCGTGTTATTTTTATTTCCGCATTGGGTTTTATTGCGCAATGATTTTTTGAGTGTTTATTGTTTACACCTATTCACCCCCCTCTAGGTGTTTTTTCCCCTATTTAGATCCATATTAGTATAACCCAACAAGTGGTATCAGAGCGGGAATAGGGTTGTAAACAATGGTTGAAGGTGGAAACATCAATCGACCCCCTTTCTTTGATGGAACAAATTATGCGTACTGGAAAGTGCGGATGAAAGCCTTTTTAATTTCCATCGACGAAAGGGTGTGGCAATCAATTGAATTAGGATGGTCTAATCCAACTGAAATTATTTCTGATGTTCGCACCTTAAAACCTAGGTCGAAATGGACCAAGGAAGAGATAGATTCTTCTTCTTACAATGGCAAAGGAATTAATGCTCTATTTAATGCTTTGTCACAAACAGAGTTCTCTCGCGTCTCGGCATGTGAGACTGCGAAAGAAATCTGGGATGTTCTTCAAGTTACGCATGAGGGAACTAACCTTGTGAAGATTCAGAAACTGCAAATGCTTACGAGCAAGTTTGACTCTATTTCTATGGCAGAAAATGAATCTTTCACTGACTATTACACACGATTGCAAGACATCGTAAACTCATGTGCTAACTTGGGAGAGAAGATTCCAGAATTTAAAGTTGTAAGAAAAATTCTAAGAACTCTTCCTGAACGATTTCGCCCGAAGGTCGCAGCCATTGAAACAATTAAACACCCGGACGAAATGCGTGTAGAAGAATTAGTTGGTGCATTACAAACTTATGAAATGACATTTCCTACTAACTATTCTTCTGGAAAGGCATCCTCTTCTAAGTCTTCAGGTTATGCATTGAAATCAACTAAAGAAGAAGACGCGGATTCATCCTCCTCGGACGATGACGAGAACCTATCTATGGAGGACTTTGAGAAGCAGCTCGCTCTCTTGACAAGGAAGTTTCGCCGCAACTTTCGAAGGGGTAATCCAAGCAAAACTCCATCCTTCGGAAAGTCGAAGAAAGGCAAAGGTTCTTCAAGCTACAAGTCAAGAAAGCAAGAGAACTTCTCAAAGGATAAGAAAAGTTCAGAGGGACAAGTTCAGTGCTTCAAATGTCGAGGCTACGGCCACATTGCAACGGAGTGTCCCAACAAGAATCCGGCAAAGAAGAAGGCGATGCAAGTCGTTACTTGGGATGACAACTCCACGTCAAATGAGTCATCCTCAAGTGATGAAGAAGACAACGCGACAGCGTTCCACGCGTCCACCTCTTCACCCTTCATGTGCTTGATGGCAAGTACCTCCGATTCCTTGTCCAACTCCTCCCTGTTGAAAAGAACGCTACGGACAGCGAATCGAGCAATTCTGAAGGTGAAGATTTTGCTCTTGCCTACCATAAGCTTTTGAGGGATTCAAAGAAACTGGCAAAGCAAAACCGGAGTTTGAGAGGGAGATTGCAGGATCTCGAAGAAGAAGCAAAAAGGGCATCTTCTCTCTCAAACGCTCTTGAAGTGGAAAGGGATAATCTAGCCAAAGCAAATGTTTCCCTTCAAGAGAAAATGAGCTTTTCGAGAAAGAACATGACAAATTGGTGGATAAAGCGAATTATTTCTCAAAGCTCTACGACGAGGCTCGACAGGAAAAATGGAAATGACAAAGACCATTCTCCAACTAAAGGATGACTTACAGCGATTTTCTTCTGGAAGGAGTAAGTTGGACAGGCTTCTTGGTCTTGGTCAAACAAATAAGTTCGGCCTCGGATACACTCAAACTGGAGACATTCCAAGTTCGAGTGGGACAGTATTTGTGCCTCAGTCGGTATCTCCTCCTCCGACACCGGAATTCACGACAAGCAACGACAACAAGCCTACTTCATCCTCCTCGGGATCGTCAAGAACTAAGGTATGTTTTCGTTGTGGCATTTCAGGGCACATAAGGAGAAATTGCAAGACGGGAGCCAAACGCACACCTCAAGCACCTCTTGCAATGACTACCAAAAGGTGATTCCTCGAAAATCAACTGCAAATCTTTCGAAGGAAAAGAGCCTTGGTAGTTCACCGCTCAAGACGACATCATCAAGGAGCAGCAATTCTTCTAACAAGACGCTTTCACCTAGGAGAATAACTTCACGACCATTACCGACGCATTCCAAAAAGGTTTGGGTGCGCAAAGGTGAAATTTTCCCCTGTCTTGTTACTAATGTTTCCTTGCATGCATATGATAGTTCGTCTTGGTATCTGGATAGCGGGTGTTCCCGTCACATGACCGGTGACAAAAACTGTTTTCAAAACTTTGAGAAAATCTCCGGAGGACTTGTTGTTTTCGGAGACGGTCGGTCTTCCAAAATTGTTGGAAAGGGAACGGTAGCTATTCCGGATGGCCCGGTTTTGAAAAATGTGTTATTTGTTGATGGCCTTAAGACTAACCTCATAAGCATAAGTCAACTTTGTGATAATGGTTATTCAGTTAATTTTTCATCTGTAAATGTACTGTAACTGATAAGAACCATGTTTTCTTTTTAAAAGGGGTTAGATCAGAAAACAATTGTTATGTAGTTCCTAGTAAATTTCTGAAAAATGTAACCTAGCTTCTTTGAAAAATGAAACACTTTGGCATGAAAGGCTAGGTCACATAAACTTTAAGGAACTTGCTAGAATTTCGAACAAAGATGTGGTCAAGGGGGTTCCTAAACTTTCTTTTGAACAAAACATTGTGTGTGGCGGTTGCCAAAAGGGAAAACAGTCTAGGACTGCACACAAGAACTTGAACCACATAGGTACAAAACGGCCTTTGGAACTTTTGCACATGGATTTAATGGGGCCAACTCGTCAACCATCCTTGGGAGGTAAATGGTATATTTTCTTATTGGTTGATGATTTTTCTAGATATACTTGGGTAGCATTTTTAAAAGAAAAAGCTGATACTTTTGATTCTTTTCACGAAATCTGCCATCGTATTATGATTGAAAAGAATGAAAAGATTACTCGTGTTAGAAGTGATAGAGGTGGAGAATTCATAAATTCTAAATTCATTGATTTTTGCATTTCAAATGGCATTAAACATGAATTCTCAGCACCCTATACACCTCAACAAAATGGTGTAGTCGAGCGCAAAAACAGGGTCGTACAGGAGATGGCACGTGTTATGCTTCATAGCCGGAACCTACCGTTATATTTTTGGGCTGAAGCGGTGAACACTGCTGTCTATGTTATCAATCGAGTGTATTTGCGCCCGGGGACTTTAAATACACCATATGAGCTATGGTTTTGTAGAAAGCCTAACATCAAATATTTTCGCATCTTTGGGAGTCGGTGTTTTATTTTGCGTGACCGCGAAAATCTTGGAAAATTTGACTCTCGAAGTGTCGAAGGGATTTTCTTAGGTTATTCTACAAACAGCAGAGCATATCGAGTTTTTAACTTAGAATCTAAGACGATCGTAGAATCGATAAATGTTAAGGTAGATGAAGCTTTTCACTTTGAATCTGAAAAATCTACCCTCGATATCTCTCTTGATGATGATACACCTGCTAATGCATCTTCTTCTAACAATTCTTTCGATGATTATGATGCATCTAACGGTTCTTCAAGTTTATCTGATGTGCAGGAATCATCTCGAGTACCTCCGACTACTCCTTTACCTCAAACGTTACGCATCTCCAAGGATCATCCTGAATCGAACATCATTGGAGATCCACAAGAAGGAGTTAGAACTCGGAGACAATTGGTTTGCGGATTCGCATGCTACGTATCTCAAATCGAACCAAGGAATGTTGATGAAGCTCTCCAAGATGACTACTGGATTAATGCAATGCAGGAAGAGCTCCATCAATTCGAGCGAAACAAAGTCTGGGAATTGACGAAGCCTCCGAAGCAACACAATGTGATAGGTACCAAATGGATCTTCAAGAACAAGAAAAATGAAGAAGGTACTATCATCAGGAACAAAGCAAGGTTAGTTGCTCAAGGCTACTCTCAAGTAGAAGGTATAGACTTTGATGAAACTTTCGCCCCTGTAGCTAGACTCGAGTCCATTCGTATCTTATTTGCGATAGCTTGTCATTTTAAAATCAAATTATTTCAAATGGACGTTAAGAGCGCATTTTTAAATGGATTTTTAAATGAGGAAGTTTATGTGGCTCAACCGAAAGGTTTTGTGGACCATAAACTACCTAACCATGTTTTTCGTTTGAAAAAGGCTCTTTACGGTCTGAAACAAGCACCGCGAGCATGGTACGAAAGGTTGACAAAGCACCTTTTGGAAAAGGGCTACACTCGAGGGGGAGCTGACAGGACTCTCTTTGTGAAGCATTATCAAAACAATTTCATTGTTGCACAAATCTATGTCGATGACATTGTATTTGGTGCAACAAGAGATAATGATGCTTCTAAATTCGCGGAGACCATGGAAAGCGAATTTGAGATGTCCATGATGGGCGAATTGACTTATTTTCTTGGATTACAAGTTAAACAAAACGATGAAGGTATTCACTTGTGTCAATCCAAGTATGCAATGGAGTTGGTCAAAAAGTTTGATCTAGAAAATTCTAAGGATTTTCCGACTCCAATGGGAACTAGCCATAAGGGACTTGGAAGTGAATCACATAGTGAGAATGTAGACGAGAAACTGTATCGCAGTATGATTGGAAGTCTACTATATCTCACGGCTAGTCGCCCGGATATATCCTTCAGTGTTGGGATTTGCGCGAGATATCAATCAGCACCGAAGGAGGTTCACCTGAAAGCGGTGAAACGGATCATCCGATATATCAAAGGTACAATCAATTTCGGAATTTGGTATCCTATGGGAACAAGTTTGGATATTGTTGGATACTCAGATGCCGATTGGGCTGGATCGGTGGATGATCGGAAAAGCACGAGTGGTGCATGCTTCTATCTTGGCCATTGCCTTGTTGCATGGCACAGTAAAAAGCAGAATTGCATAGCACTCTCGACTGCCGAAGCGGAGTACATTTCTGCAGGAAGTTGTTCAACCCAATTGATTTGGATGAAAAGCGTGTTGAGCGATTTCCGGATTTCAGCATCTTCGGTAACCATTTTATGTGACAACACTAGTGCTATTAACATTTCAAAAAACCCTGTGTTGCACTCTAGAACAAAACATATTGAACTTAGATATCATTTTCTTAGAGAGCTAGTTGAATCAAATATTCTTCAACTGTCATATATTTCAACTGAGGATCAATTAGCTGACATTTTAACAAAACCTTTGGATCAAAAACGTTTTATTCACTTGCGTAAAGCAATTGGCATGCTTTCCTTGAAATAACCTCTTTTTGAAACCTTTGCTTAGGTTAGGTTTTGTTTTTGTTTTTGTTTTGTTCTTTATCTATGTTTGTACATAGGACATTAATTGAGCATAAATCATAATTGACTTTAATTGCATCCTTTCATGCATTTAGAAATTTATTATGCTTTTGATATCATAATATTTCAATGTTGCAATGATCATTTATGTTAATTAAACCATCTTTTAAGTGATCAAAGTCAATTTCTCTCTCAATGATCTCTTGGTATAGTCATTATCTTATTTGATTGCTTAGTCGAGTATGAATGCGAGATCAATTTTTGGTTGAATACCTTATATATTAAATAATTGATAGCCAATTGAGGGGGAGTCAAAGAAATGTAAAATGCTCAAAAGATGTGGAAAGAGTTACATCCCAATGAGGAGTGTGAAAACTACCACCACATGGAGGAAAAAGAAAAAGAAAAAGATACCCCATGTATGCAAAGCAAATTTTTGTTTTTAAAATTGTTGATGAAATGCATATTGAAATACTTGACTCAGTCATATTTCATGGTTGGTATAAGGTGGGATTTTTGATAAAAGATGCTCAAAGAGCCACTCCTTCAACAGATTGTCTAGATATATTATCTAACTTATCTGGGATTTCAAACATCTATTGATCTTTGTACTTCATTTTCTTTACCAAAATTGATGATTTGATAAAGGCATTACGCATAAGATCAGGATAGATGTAATTGAAGTTGTTCAACTTTAAGTGTTTTAATTTTCATAAATTTTCGTTTCATTTTTGAGTATTTCTGATAGATTTTGTATAATCTATTTCTTGTTGTATGAAACGATGATTTTTGTTTAAAGTTGATATGGTAAAGTGCTTACATACTTTTTCTGGATTTTATGGAATTTTTCTAAAATTTTCTGGAGAAAAAGTTGAAGCCGATCCGGATCGGGGTAAGTGATCCGGATCCCGAACGCAGGCTTCTTCCTGCGGGTAGCCGATCCGGATCACATTCTCGATCCGATCCGGATCGCGGCTAGGGTTTATATTAGAACAAAGAGATTTCAATTTCTTTTACCCTAATCTTTTGTTCTCAAGTCTCTAGAGCTTCTCTCTCTAGATTTCTTGCATCTTGGAGCTCTCCAAACTCAAGTTCTTCGATTCCAAGTAAGTTTTATTGATCAAAATCTCGGATTTTCATTGTTCTTGCATGTTTGCTCAAAACGTGAGTGGAAATCATGGATCTTTTTCGTTTGTGAATGGTTTTTGATCAAATTTCTTTTGAAATAAGGACTCTGGGTAGATTAGTTTTGTTTTATGCTGGGTTTTCTCAAGATAAACGAATTTTTGGGCTTCGATTTCAAAAATTCGGTTTTAGGGCATAAAAGAGGAATTTTTGAAAATCATGCGATTGATCTATTTTTAAAATTCTTTTTGCAAAACTAATTTGATTCTTAGCTTCTCTACATGATTATGATTGTTTGGGTACAATTTTTCAAATTTTTGAAAATTGAAAATTTTCATGTTCTTGAGTTGCTCTTCACAGGAACTTCAATTTTCTTAAAGCACTTGTTCAATGGCATTTCTCTTGGATCATTCTTCTCCTAGTTTCAATGGTGCACACTCGTGCAACTATTAAAACGGAGCAAGAGGACTCACCTCAAGACAAGGCAAAAACTGATGATGTAGATAGCTCTGACTATGATGAAGAAGAATGGGACGAATTTTTCAAAGAAGTTCAACAAAAGATTGATGAGGAGAATAGGCAGTTTATGAAAAACAAAAGGCTAAAGAAATCTGCCTCAACAACGAAACAATACACACGACGGAAGAATGTCAGAGAAGGAGGCATTCCACTCAATGAACCTCTTACTAGAGCACGTTCACTTTCTGGAATTCAACAGAGTAAATCACCATGGATTGAGGGCCAGAATGCACCATCTACATCTACGCAGATTCCGTCAACCTCACAGCGAATGACTGCTGAATCAGATGCATTGGCCTCCATTCGCCAAGAACAGCAAAGACTTTCTGCTGAACAGGACAGGCTGTCTAGAGAACTTCAGCACATTTCATCTGAGCATAAGAAGATCAAGAAGAAATATTCCAATATTTCGAAGATGCTCAAGGGGATTTTAAGCAAACTGAGCTGTACCAGTTCAGACACTTCAGACTAACACAGAATTTTGTGCATGTTTTTCTTTTTGTGCAGGATTTTTAGGACTTAGTTTTTGTTCTAACTTTTAGTTTAGTTCTCAGGTTTTTCATGTTAATGGAACTTTTTAACTCTCCTTACATTTTGTAGTTTACGCTACATTTTTGGCTTGTTTGTGACAAAAAGGGGGAGAGAGTTTAGAGAGAACAATGATGATACAATGATGATGCTGTGAAAACTGTGTGAATGAGTTGTTCATCAAGGTAAGTATGTTCATCAACTTCAACTTGGTTTTTATTTGTTGATTGGTTGCATGTCCCTACTAACTATTTGGGCATGTAATATGACTAACAAGTTGATGTTGGACTAACATCTTGTGACATTTGGTTTTTGAATGCTTAGAAGATATGTTGGCTTTTGTCTATGATTCTCTTACATATCTGATTTTTCAAATGTCATGATGAGAATAAACTCTATCTCTGTATTTGGTTTTGTATGATTCAATTCTTGAGGTATCTAACGATTTCGTTTGTCAAGAATGATTTCTTTTTGCAGAGATTACAGATGTCTAAGTCTAGAGTCTGTTTTAGGAGTTTATCTCATGTATTCTAAATTTTTGGATCTCCATTGTAAATTTTTGTTGTATGGTGATAGCAACAAAAATATCTTTTTGAATTTTCTTTTGTGGATTTGTGTTTTGTCACGAAACCGCCAAAGGGGGAGATTGTTACGGAATTTGAGTTGGCGTATTTCGTGAAAGTGTTAAGTCTTGAAGATTGAAGATGAAGAAACTTTGGATCATATACCTCAATCTCAAGAAAGAAGAATTCAAAAGGATCAGGTATGTTTAACTAAAGATTTTTGGTGATCCGAATACTTCTTGTAGTGTAGAAACACCTGGAAGAATGTTTTATTGCATAAACATCAAAAACTGGACATGGGACATGTTCAGGATCCGGATCGGGCTCGGCAATCCGGATCCCGAAGGGTGTTCGTTCATACACTGTTTCAATCCGGATCGCAGCATTTCATGATCCGGATCCCGAACACTAGTTTTACCTTTTTACTTGCACGATCCGGATCAAGATTTGCAATCCGGATCCCGAACGTGATGTTTGGTGAAACTGTATGAACGATCCGGATCGGGGACTTCGATCCGGATCCCGAACTAGCATTTTTCTGGAAATCGTCTTTCTTGCTTCTGCAATCCGGATCGTCCAATTCCAATCCGGATCGCCGTCCGTAAAATCTCCAGAAAAGGCAGTTTTTGATCCTTATCTTCTTCCAATGGTTTCTAACCTATAAATAGGCCCTGTATTCATTTTTCTAGGGTAAGATCCGCACATCGAAAAATATAGCCGAAAAAGAAAAATCCACATATATAGAGAAGAAAGGAAATCAATAGAATTTATTCTATGCTTCTTCATCTATATTGATTGATTTGATTCTAGGTTTTCCAAACTCAGATTTTGAGTAGAATCAAATCAATGAATACTTAGATGGTATTTCCGATCTATTTCTAATCTAAGTATTCGGCGGATCATCACCACCCAAAAACAACGATTTACCCTAAATCGGCGCGTGGACTCGCGTGGCCTTGTGGATTCAAGGTGCAACCGCTCTCGTGGATTCGGAGCGAGGTACGTTCGTGGATTCGAAGCGTGCTACTGGGTGAAGACCGTGGATTCGGTCGGACGTCGTGGACTCGACGTTGGACGCTGTGGATTCAGCGTTGGGCGCGGATCGTGGATTCGAGAAGCGTCGTGGAACGAGCGGAGAAGATCTACTAGGAGCGTATGGTAAGAGGTTGAGTCGTCAGTGAGTACGTTATATCACCTTGTACGTGTGTTAATTCTAGTGGATTTCGCCGTGTTATCGGTCCCGTGGTTTTTTACTCCGGTTTGGAGTTTTTCCACGTAAAAATCTTGCGTGTTATTTTTATTTCCGCATTGGGTTTTATTGCGCAACGATTTTTTGAGTGTTTATTGTTTACACCTATTCACCCCCCTCTAGGTGTTTTTTCCCCTATTTAGATCCATAATAGTACAACCCAACACAACCGAATCCACGGTCTCCACCAAGTTGTACGTCTCGAATCCACGAACGCACCTCGCTTCGAATCCATGAAACGGTAGCACCTTGAGTCCACAAGGCCACGCGAATCCCGGCGCCGATTTTAGGCAAAATCGTTGTTTGTTGGTGGTGAAAATCCTCCGAATACTTAGATCAAAGATAGATCGGAAATACCATCTAAGTATTCATTAATTTGATTCTACAAGAAATCTGAGTTTCGAAACCCTAGAATCAAATTAATTAATATAGATGAAGAAACATAGAATAGATCTAGTTTTTTCCTTTCTTCTCTATATGTGGATTTTTCTAAATTTTTCGGTTATCTCGGTTAATTTTTGGATTACCCTAAAAGATGAAATTAGGGTTTATTTGTAGGTTAGAAACCTTTGGAAAAAGATAAGAATCAAAAACTACCTTATCTGGAATTTTTTGGGTTGACGGTCCGGACTGGAATAAGTTGGGTCCGGACTGTCGTCATTAAACAGAACTTTTCCAGAAAAACATGTTCGGGGTCCGGACTGAAATGTGGGCAGTCCAGACTGTTCATGCGATTTCTACAGAATCCATGTTCGGGATCCAGACTGAAACAGGGGAGGTTCGGACTGAAATTTCGCATGAACTAAACTATGTTCGGCGTCCGGACTGGAATGTCCTGATCCGGATTCTGAACATATTACATGTCCAGTTTTTGATTTTTATGCAATTAAAAATCCATCCAAGTGTTTCTACACTATAAGAAGTATTCGGATCACCAAAATTATTTAGTTAAACGTACCTGATCCTTTTGAATTCTTCTTTCTTGAGATTGAGGTATATGATCCAAACATCTTCATCTTCAATCTTCAAGTCTTAAACACTTTCACGAAATACTGTCACGCCCCGGAGGTTCTCGTTAAGCGGAAAAGCATGTACATTTTTTTTTTTTTTTGAAAGCTTCTAAAATACTTCATCCTCCGGTGCGCGACAGACCCGCCACATATACAAATTCACCCCGCGAACAGACGGAGTCTCCTTTGTATATGCACGGCGTCACAACCACAATACATACTTTAATCTCACAGTCACGTTGAGAGTCAAAGGGGAATTACAAATCATCACAACTATTAACACCATCACGATATTGAACTAGGATAAAGCCATAAGTTTACCAAATCGGTGTCCACACGACACCCAGTTTTAAAATGTTTTCGCAAATCTCTTTTAGGCGGCAACATAACTTTGAAAGGATAAACCCACAAGTTTAAAAGCAGTGCCCACACGACACTCAGTTTTGAAACCATTTTCGCAATCATTTTTCCACGTGAAAACATGCCGCATGCAATACTAATAGAATCTTATTAAAGATGGTTCAACACTAAGACCAGAATTCAATCCAACATCCACATAGTTCCACAATAAAGACAATCACGAAACTCGCTAACGAAATACCCAAGATAATTCTAAAGTAAGGAAGGGAGGTGTCACTAGCCCCACACGGTTAAACTCCTTTGTTCGCAGCCTCACCGTCGTCCCGGGTCCTACCTCGACCTAACCTGTCACAGTGTGGGAAGTCAGTGACAAGAAGAGTAGATATAAACAAGTACAAGGTGGTAAATAAAGGCAAACCGATAAACCCGAGCATCCAACTTTCCCTCAGGAATCCCTCGCATTCCCTGTAAATCGAAACCAAGCACCTACCATGTCCGAGGACCCCAGGCCAAGAATGCCTGCCATGTCCGGGGACCTCAGGAAAAGAATGCCTGCCATGTCCGGGGACCCCAGGCTAAGAATGCCTGCCATGTCCGGGGACCTCAGGAAAAGAATGCCTGCCATGTCCGGGGACCTCAGGCTAAGAATGCCTGCCATGTCCGGGGACCTCAGGTACACGGGTCAATCCGACCACTTCTCCGGAAAAGTACACCCATGCAGTGGCCAAACTGCCTGTGTACGTGTAAGCAAACCTTGAGCCGAATGACCGCAGCCATTGTGTAACATAGAGCACTGCGACGCTCAGTTGGAACAGATAGTGAAAAGAGGGATACTAATGCGAAAAAGGATTAGACAATAACAACTTGCACCTCTACTCTACTCTCACATATTACGAGATGAAACCACACTTCAAAACACAATAAGGGTACCCACCTGAAACGAAGATAAACGACCGCGCCCGTGACCCTCCTAAGCAATCAGAACTTCACGCGGCCTAGTAAAATACCCAAAAGCACGATTTAACACTTTACCCTAATCAGGCAAAATCAGTGGTCCCGACCACTGTAACATAAACCAACGAAAAACCAAAATCACTGTGCCAAGCGGACCGCGTCGTCAATAAAAGGGGAACTGTCAAACCTTCGGTAAAACCTCAAAAACCGATGGAAAACAACAACCGGACTGCGACTATATCATCGCGAACCCTGTCGGATCCCAAATCCACTAACAGGAAACCAACAAAACCCAATTTCTCACCTGGTAGCCAACCCGAGACGACGACGGTCAAGCCGAGGAGACCCCGACGGCGAAACCGATGAGAAAAAGGCCCGACGGCGCGACCCCGATGATTTTGTCCAGGCGCGGAGCGACGGCGAAACTAGCACATGACATGGCGAAACGGTGGCCTATATAACCCCGGGTGGCCATGCAAAGAAAAATGGCGGAAACGGTGATCCCAACGGTAAAAACGGCGCTCAAAACTGTCACGTCGGAGAGTAGGGCCGGGGGAGCCTCGTGCACCGAAACGCGACGAAGAAGACACACAACCGGACGAGTGTCGCGCGCGCCCAAAAGCTCCAAACGAACCACCTCGCACGCAAAACGAGGTTCGCGACGCGCCGCCGCACCTCACGCAAACCTCCTCCCTCACTCCCTCTCGCTCTCGGTGAAGAAAGAAAAGGAAAAAAAAAGAGAATGGACGTGCGGGGGGAGGAAGAAGAAGAAAAGACAAAAGAGGGAGAGAGAACGGGTCCCAGGGGCCGGTCCACGGCCCCGGTCCACGGGCACCAAACAATCAGGGGGGCTCCAAAGCACGGCCGGTCGCAGGAAAAACGGTGCACCAGGAGCAGCGCGCACCGCCCGCGCCATGTGGAGTGCCACCGCCGCGCCACGCGGGCGCGCAAGCAGCACGCGCCACACGTGAGCGGACACCCAGCGCCCGCGCAGCGCGGGGACACGCGCCGTGGACACGGGCGCGCGCGCCCACGCGACCCCGCGCGGGCACGAGTGGGAAAGCCCGCCACGTGGCGGGCTCCGCGCAAACTCCGCGCCGAAGCGCGGTTCCCCCGCCGTACCCCCTTCGGGAATGAGCCGCTCTCGGGTTCCGTGCCGCGCCACACCTCGAAAAACGTTGCCGCTTGCCTCGAAAAAGCGCACTGAGACCGGGCTCACACAAAAAACCAACAAATAAAAAGTCCATTACTAGCGATTCGCGCGAGCGCTGAATCAAAAACGATGTCCGTTTCCAAATCCATCCAAATAATTTGCCGAATGCCCACTCCAATCGATTTTTCCACGCCGGTGGGTCCATATCTGAAGTCCGATTTGCCCAATTTTAACTCTAAAAAATTCCCGAAGGCGAACGGAGAGGGTAAACTTTTATCCAAACTTCGCCCGGAGTCCAATTTTGACATTCCAACACGCACGGAAACACTTCAAACCCTAGACGGGTTTCTCCAGCTTCCCCACGGAATCTCCTTTTAAAAGCCCGACCACAAGTCCGACACTGTGTCCAAATTGCGCGCAACACACCAACACACCACACAAGCCTTCGAAAAGCTTCCGAACAAACAAGAAAAAAAACTCCCCCAAGGGGGAAAACAGGTCCTCCACATCGGATGTCACGCCGCGGGGTCGAAACTGCGACCCGGGCTCGCTACCAGATCCGCCATCTGTACGGAAACTGCCGCACAGACGAAGGTCTACCCTGCAAGTCAGATCTAAAACTAAAAACATGTATCAGACTGAAACTATAAATCAAAAGCTAAAGAAAGCTACACTGAAAATCTGAAAATAAATAAATCTCCATTAATACATAAATCCTCAATACAGGTCCCTCAAATGAAAATAATAAAATACAAGCCTCACCCTCTCAGTACAAAAGTGGAATCATAAAACTAACAGGGTACATCTACCTCTGACCCAAATGCTGGTAAGGAACTACTCGGCCACGTCCTCACCTCGATGAGCTGTCTCCGTGTGAGCTAAGCCGGAACAGCAGCCTCAGAAAACCTGTCACCGCAGCGGGTGTGAGATCTACTACAGAAGGTAGATCTCAGTGGGTACCGTCATCAACATCCACGGTATGCCCACTAAGTCCACTGGAGGCACAACAATAGGTATGCAAAAAGGATAATAGAAAAGCAGGAAAGGAAATACAGCTAATATGTACCACATCATGCTCAAGAAAACTCCACTCTGTCCCTGCTATGCATACACTCTCACTACTAATAATATGCCTCTAGTACCATGCTCAAAGGAAATCTCATCTATGAACATGCTATGCAAACACTCTCACAATATCACCCAATCTCAATGACTGCCTCATAGGGTCCAGTCAAGCCTGCGCCAAACCTACTGCCACCTCATCCACACTGGGACGGGACTTACGTAGGGCGTCCCACACGGACTATATCAAGCGAACTCTAGTGTATCAACTAGTCGCATCATCGCAGCCTCGTCAGGCTCGGTATCATCACACACACCGGGTGGTAGCTCGAGGGGAGCGACCCCACCGAACTCAAGTATCACATCTGTCTCAATAAGCGGCACATGCAGGCTATAGTCCACGATCAAACAGATCGGTATCTCAAAGCTCAAAAGCTCAACTCAGTCGGAAAAAAGAACCTCGACTCGAGCAGGAATAGCCCAAACACTCTCACAGGTATATCGGAGAACCCTCAACGACTCAATCTGATAATGCACGACCATGGCTGAGTCGGGAAACCTCCACGACTCGATCTGCCAGAACCCCAAGATCCTCAAAGCTAAGTGGGAGAACCACCTCCACCACTAAATCAGAAACACATCCCATGATCTAGAGTTAAACCCATCAAGGGAGAAGAACTCTCAAGAGACTGGAACTCAACATACAATGCACTAAAAATTCGCTCGGCCCTCTGGCACGAGCGGATATGCAATCTGAACCAACTCAACCCCTCAGGGTATTCACAATAAATTAAAACCATTTTTAAAACTCAGTTTTTCATTAAAACCAGTCCGACGATTTTTAAAACGGTTCAGATGTCTTTCTAATTCTGACTAACCATGCAATCTAGTGTCAAATCATGCCTAGATCATGCTAAAAATATTAGGGGTTCAAAATTGTCTTTCTATAATTTTCTAGGCAACTATCAGATTTATCAATATACAATAATTAAGCTAAAATGATCAATATGCTTGCAGAAGCATTAGAGGGCATTCCATAAATCTCGAAGAAATTCCAACCCACCTGAAATGCTTTCCGTAGGCCAAGCCGAAGTTGGTGAAGAATCGGACGAAATCTGACGAAAAACTGCACTATGCCACTCGCGCGCGCGCGCACTGTTGCGCGTCCCGAAAAAAATCCACGGAGCTCCAATCAATCTCCACAGCACTCAGCTAGGCCTCTACAAAAAAAATCAGCACTGCCCCCAGCCACTCCACAACACTCGTGCATGCATACAGTGCCGCGGATTTGCACAGTAACCCCTCTCTGCATGCATGCAACCCGAGAGCACGAGAAAGAACAAGGATGGAAATTAGCTCAAAAAAAATTCAATCAATTCCATCAATAAAATTCATGAGGAAACCCAAAATCCAAATCTATAATCTCCATTACACAATTACCTCAATTTTTGCTCCTCGCGCGCGCACGTTGACCCGGTCAACTCCCACAAGCAGCACAGCCTTGAACGCACCTTCTTCTTTCCTTCTTCTACTTCTTCTTCTACTTCTCTGGCAGCAAGGATGATGGTGGAGAAATGGTGCTCAAGAGTGGGTGAGGAAGCAGGTAACGAGGGGTATAAATCAGCTCTGGGGTGGTTGGAACAGTAAAATTACGAAACTACCCATTACTGTGCAAAACCGGGGCTAAACCGGGCAATCCTTGCTTGTGTACCGGTACCTGCAAGTGGGTACCGGTACACCCACCCCTGTTCCGGAACCAGGCAGTTGGTTCCGGAACCAAGGGGCCAGTTCCGGAACCAAAAGCCTGGTTCCGGAACTCAGCCACCAAAAGCTCCAACCTGCAGCCAGAAGCTTCTCCACTTGCGCCGCCAACTCGCCTTTCGCCCCGAAAGCTTCCGCCACAGTCTGAAATTACCCGGACCCCGCTGTAAAAATAAAATACACAACCTCCAAGAATTTTCACATTTTCTGTAAACAATTGCGCAGTCTGTGCACAAAGAAAAAACCGTTCTCTACCCGCGCGGCGCCTTTGCTGCCTCTCCTCTACTCATGAACCGCAACCAACCACACACACACACACAACACTAGCATCCTCCAAAATCCAAAACAACTCCAAATCCATCAACAAAATCCTAAAAACCCAAGCTTCAAAAAAAAGAGTTACTACTCCTTAAACAAGTTCTTCGCGCACGCTCCGCTCGGCTCCACGCGGCTAGTAGCGATGGATTCGCGCCGTCGAGACGATCAAAACCCTCTTTTATTTTCCCTTAATTCTTCTTCTTCTTCTCCCTCTTCTTCTTTTTCTATTTCCTCTGTTCTCTTTAAATTCCTCTGTTTGCATTTTGGGAAGAAGAAGATGACGTGGCACCCTTAATTAATTAGTGTTGGTGCATGGTGCATGGTGTAAAGTGCACAAGATTCCAAAATCCACCCCCCAACACCAACACTAATTCCAAATCTATACACCCATTTAATATCCTTTTTTATTCTTTACACTTCCATTCATTAAATTCTCTCTCTCAGACAACTAATTAATGAGCTAATTAATTAAATCAATTAAATTAATTAATTAATTCATCAAATGCCAACTTCAAGTCACTTTTTGCCTTCGGGGTCTCCGCACCAGTTCGAAACCTCCCGAACTCCACTGTAATCTGAAAATACACATGTCCACAGCTTTTCCAACTCAAAAATCTGAACTGTGGAGTCGGTGTGCTCAATTCAAAAACCGGCTCCAAAATTGCCAGTTCCAACTCACTTTTTGCCCTCAGGTCCTCCGCGTCAGTCCGGAACCTCCCGAACTTCGCTGTAATCATAAAATACACCTGTTCCAAGTATTTCCCAATTATTATTATTATTATTATTTTTTTTTTTTTCTGCACCCCACAGTGGAGTCGAGGCTTCCCAAACCAATCCTCTAACGGCGCACCAAGCCCGGAAAAACTCCGATTCAAGCTGGGGCTTCCGCGTCGATCCGAACCAACCCGAAAGCAACTGCAAACAGATATGGAACACGTGCAAGGAGATTTCTCCGCACCACGCCATCATGCTAGGTCAGTGCGCTTCCCGAAATCCCGGTATTCTACACTCTCCCCTCCTTTAAAAAGGTTTCGTCCTCGAAACCTGAATAGGTCTAATCTCAGGAGGATGTCTCAATCCGATGGGAACAGGAAGTACTCAACTCATCCTCAGACTCTCTAATGGTCGATCTCACAAATCCTGCTCAAGAACCTCTGAATTCTTACTCAAGGTAAAGTCCCGACTGCATAATTCTTCTGTCTCACCAGCAAGAATTTGCTTCGGTAGCTCCTGATAATTCAAACTTCGACCAAGTCCAAGGCAAAGAAAACCAAATCAAACAGGTGATCACCAATACATCAACCAGCCCAATAAAAATCCGCGGTCAAGCTCCCCGCGTAAATTCAAATCCACGCATCCCGGCGGTTAGTGGCTTCTAGAAAACTAAACTCCCCAAATCCAAAACTCTATGCCTATCATTGGCATAGAACCTCCATTCTCTTTAGCAACTAAAATGCTCAAGTACCCTAAGTACATCACTCACATCCCTCCGCAGGGCAAGGAGTTCAACATTGGAAACCACGCTCAAGCCTCAGCTCTAAATTCCCAATTCCAAAAGTGGCGACTACTGATCGACACCTCCTTCCAAGATTGCGCTGCTTGCCTCACCAAGGCTTACTGAATATAAAGTCATGCCAGGATAAAACTATAGGGTATCAATCCTACTGCTCCAATAGCTCTGTCCACCGGCGTTGCCTCAATCATAGACCTCCTGAGTAACCATGTACTTCAGGCTCAAGGATCTCGGGATAATTCCATGAGCTCTCTATCATAGGCAATATCCATAACATTGCTGGTATTCTCCTCGGCTTTGCCTCTTCCAAGCTACACTGGCCTTGCATAGTCCAAGAACTTCTGACCTCTGTCATTAACGCAGGTCTAGGCCCAACCCAAACGGTACCACTCTCCGTTGAGACCTCTATCACTATTATAGCTGAGATCACAAAGCCAAACCACAGAGCCTTCCAAAATCAAGCACAACTCTCTCAACTTGGCAAACAACTCCTCTCTTAGAAGTTGCAGCACTATCCTTAAGTGCTCCTCATGCTCTATCTCATCTCGGGAACCAATTCCAGTATAATCAAATCAACCGGCCCTGTAAAAATCTAAGTCAACCACTGGCACGGCAACTCACTGTAGAGCTCAAACTCACGCCGGTACTACGGCCCGGTCCAGGTACCGCCGGAACACACAAGTCCTCAAATCCGAAAGGCCACGGGGCCTTAGTCAACTCGCTCGACCTTGCTGTAAGCTCAAAATATCCCTATCGGGTTCAGAACTCTATCCAGCACCGCTCTCAGCCGTAGGGTTCCACAATGCCTCCAATCACCCACAAAGGGATCGACCAAAACACAATCCAAACCGTCTGTGCCCAAACCATCATAAAACCCTCACCGTTGTGCACTCACAACGGGCATCACTGTCGTGTACCAACGGCATGGCATCACCACCGTGTACCCATGGTGTGGCAACACATTCCACAATATCAATCTCTCGGATCCTCACTATCATGCTCCCACGACATGGTACCAGGTCATACCGGCCTCTCAATCCATCAAATCCCGCAACGATGCTATCAGCTCTCTCTCTCTAGATACCACGAGTAAATACCCCAAGAGTTGCTGTCGAAGTCGGCGCGATTTCCTAACCACGCCGATCACTAACTCGACCCCAAACTCACCAAACGGCGGCTTTAAATTCGAATCTGGTAGACTCTCACTCGAGATTACTCGGCAATAAAAGATATTCCTTAGTCCCGGTGCCGCCGTAGGCACCTCCTCAAGAGTCGCGAACATGCGATACGACCACGACTCAACCTCTGTCGTGCTCGAGCATCCTCTCTAAACACACTCCTCCTGGTCAGGGCCACGAAGGGTCATTGTCCTCTCTCGACAATCCACGATAGCATAATATTGGGATATCCAATCTCTATCCAACCTCATATCATCATCCCGGAGCTGATGTAGGACTAACGACTCTAGGATCAAATCCAAGGTCCTACTGAACTAGGCGGAACTGGCAACACTCATCCATGTGCTGTATGTGATCTGGAACCTGATCCTCACGTGCACAAGCCAACAATCCCATCACTGGCCCACACGAAGCTATCCCTGCTCTACTAAAACACACCCAAGCAGTGTCGACATCATCATGCTCCAACTCTAGTGTCCGAAAGCGACCACACCTGGTAGGACGCGATTCACTATCCTGGCGTCCTCAACCGGCTGCACAACCTCAACCTCTAGATACTGGTAGCCATCGCTCTATCCATCTCGGCATCACGGCTCTCTCAGCCTGCCGGTAAGTCGGAGGTACCTCTACATCCTGAAGAAGGGGTAGTGGGGTGCCGTCGCAAGCGGCAATTCCAAGAGCTCCACCTTGGGACCCTCTGCCTGAAGACGTCCTGACTAAATATATGAATAGCATCGCCCTTTTTCCCTGAAGTCACTCTAAGGCGATGAATGCGGCTCCCTGCAAGAATATACTCATCCTGACACTATACTAGTGCCTTGACTATTGAAACCTCCTGGTCTTCGTCTCCTCTGAGACTCAAAATCTTGAGACTGGAATCATAACAACCTCGATCCGCTCAACCATCCCAAATCCAACGATGCTGGACCTCTCTCTCTCTCTAGAGCTGGTCCCTCGCTCTTCGTCCCTCTTGGACGTGATCGCAGATCCTCAGTCAATCCATCGAGCAAGCACAATCAGTGCATCCAAGGTCGCTTACCAAGAATTTCCAAAATGAAAAACATCTCGGAGCAGCCCCCCTCTCAAACATGATCAATCTCCTGAGTCTCATCCTGAGCGACATGGGGCACTCTGCTCAACCGTCGTAGCAACTCACGTACACACACCTAAAGGGGTCAACTCCCCTGCTCCAGGTATCTCAAATCCCCTTCTAGTCTCTGCTTAGCACTGTTGGAAGAATGCTCTCGAACAGCAAAGCACGAAGCTCGATCCAAGTCCTCAACTACTCTCCTGGTGGTCCAATAGGACGAACTCGACGCCACACTCTCTCGGCGTCCTTATCCAAAAGGGCGCAACTAAGGGCACTTGATGTTTTTCCTGGATGAACAAGTCCTCAAACACTCTCCCAAAGCAGCAATCCAATGTTTGGCCTTCCAAGGCTCCAAACTTTGCCCCGAAATCTGTAGGTGATGAAACTGGCGGATGCACAACATCAGTCAACAATCTCTCGCTGCTCCCGTACTACTCACAGTGCAAACTGGGTCGAAATCGACGATGTCGCGGCTGGAGATACTACTGGCAATACCTCAATCGATACTCTCAGCTCAACATGCGCACAACGTGCTCCATGTTCTCTTCCTGGCGCCGCATCGCCTCCAACCTCTGGGCTACCCTGGGCCCGTAACTCCCGGACCTCACTCTGCTCTATCCATTCAGCCTCCCGCTGATCGGGCTCCTCATCCAAGGCCAACACGCCCTCGCCGTCGTACGGCATCTCGGAAGTATCGAAGCCACTGCAACATAACAAACATTAGGACCAAAACTTTCTCGACCCAATCAAGCGAAAGTCTAAACATGTTAACCTTTCTAAAGTATTATGTTGTCTGCAGCCAACATAATCATCTTTAGAGAAATAACATGTAAGATCACTCACCCCATTCCTCTGGGGGAGGTACAAACTCAATCAGGACTCTCGATAAAGTCACGTCCCTCACGACGGTCATCCTAATGTCCATCCACAAGCCTAGGGTCTCTAAGTCCTCAATGACCTATATTCCTAGGCTCTGATACCACCTAAATCTGTCACGCCCCGGGGTCGAAACTGCGACCCGGGCTCGCTAACAGATCCGCCATCTGTACGGAAACTGCCGCACAGACGAAGCGTCTACCCTGCAAGTCAGATCTAAAACTAAAAACATGTATCAGAGCTGAAACTATAAATCAAAAGCTAAAGAAAGCTACACTGAAAATCTGAAAATAAATAAATCTCCAATAATACATAAATCCTCAATACAGGTCCCTCAAATGAAAATAATAAAATACAAGCCTCACCCTCTCAGTACAAAAGTGGAATCATAAAACTAACAGGGTACATCTACCTCTGACCCAAATGCTGGTAAGGAACTACTCGGCCACGTCCTCACCTCGATGAGCTGTCTCCGCGTGAGCTAAGCCGGAACAGCAGCCTCAGAAAACCTGTCACCGCAGCGGGTGTGAGATCTACTACAGAAGGTAGATCTCAGTGGGTACCGTCATCAACATCCACGGTATGCCCACTAAGTCCACTGGAGGCACAACAATAGGTATGCAAAAAGGATAATAGAAAAGCAGGAAAGGAAATACAGCTAATATGTACCAACATCATGCTCAAGAAAACTCCACTCTGTCCCTGCTATGCATACACTCTCACTACTAATAATATGCCTCTAGTACCATGCTCAAAGGAAATCTCATCTATGAACATGCTATGCAAACACTCTCACAATATCACCCAATCTCAATGACTGCCTCATAGGGTCCAGTCAAGCCTGCGCCAAACCTACTGCCACCTCATCCACACTGGGACGGGACTTACGTAGGGCGTCCCACACGGACTATATCAAGCGAACTCTAGTGTATCAACTAGTCGCATCATCGCAGCCTCGTCAGGCTCGGTATCATCACACACACCCGGGTGGTAGCTCGAGGGGAGCGACCCCACCGAACTCAAGTATCACATCTGTCTCAATAAGCGGCACATGCAGGCTATAGTCCACGATCAAACAGATCGGTATCTCAAAGCTCAAAAGCTCAACTCAGTCGGAAAAAGAACCTCGACTCGAGCAGGAATAGCCCAAACACTCTCACAGGTATATCGGAGAACCCTCAACGACTCAATCTGATAATGCACGACCATGGCTGAGTCGGGAAACCTCCACGACTCGATCTGCCAGAACCCCAAGATCCTCAAAGCTAAGTGGGAGAACCACCTCCACCACTAAATCAGAAACACATCCCATGATCTAGAGTTAAACCCATCAAGGGAGAAGAACTCTCAAGAGACTGGAACTCAACATACAATGCACTAAAAATTCGCTCGGCCCTCTGGCACGAGCGGATATGCAATCTGAACCAACTCAACCCCTCAGGGTATTCACAATAAATTAAAACCATTTTTAAAACTCAGTTTTTCATTAAAACCAGTCCGACGATTTTTAAAACGGTTCAGATGTCTTTCTAATTCTGACTAACCATGCAATCTAGTGTCAAATCATGCCTAGATCATGCTAAAAATATTAGGGGTTCAAAATTGTCTTTCTATAATTTTCTAGGCAACTATCAGATTTATCAATATACAATAATTAAGCTAAAATGATCAATATGCTTGCAGAAGCATTAGAGGGCATTCCATAAATCTCGAAGAAATTCCAACCCACCTGAAATGCTTTCCGTAGGCCAAGCCGAAGTTGGTGAAGAATCGGACGAAATCTGACGAAAAACTGCACTATGCCACTCGCGCGCGCGCGCACTGTTGCGCGTCCCGAAAAAAATCCACGGAGCTCCAATCAATCTCCACAGCACTCAGCTAGGCCTCTACAAAAAAAAATCAGCACTGCCCCCAGCCACTCCACAACACTCGTGCATGCATACAGTGCCGCGGATTTGCACAGTAACCCCTCTCTGCATGCATGCAACCCGAGAGCACGAGAAAGAACAAGGATGGAAATTAGCTCAAAAAAAATTCAATCAATTCCATCAATAAAATTCATGAGGAAAACCCAAAATCCAAAATCTATAATCTCCATTACACAATTACCTCAATTTTTGCTCCTCGCGCGCGCACGTTGACCCGGTCAACTCCCACAAGCAGCACAGCCTTGAACGCACCTTCTTCTTTCCTTCTTCTACTTCTTCTTCTACTTCTCTGGCAGCAAGGATGATGGTGGAGAAATGGTGCTCAAGAGTGGGTGAGGAAGCAGGTAACGAGGGGTATAAATCAGCTCTGGGGTGGTTGGAACAGTAAAATTACGAAACTACCCATTACTGTGCAAAATCGGGGCTAAACCGGGCAATCCTTGCTTGTGTACCGGTACCTGCAAGTGGGTACCGGTACACCCACCCCTGTTCCGGAACCAGGCAGTTGGTTCCGGAACCAAGGGGCCAGTTCCGGAACCAAAAGCCTGGTTCCGGAACTCAGCCACCAAAAGCTCCAACCTGCAGCCAGAAGCTTCTCCACTTGCGCCGCCAACTCGCCTTTCGCCCCGAAAGCTTCCGCCACAGTCTGAAATTACCCGGACCCCGCTGTAAAAATAAAATACACAACCTCCAAGAATTTTCACATTTTCTGTAAACAATTGCGCAGTCTGTGCACAAAGAAAAAACCGTTCTCTACCCGCGCGGCGCCTTTACTGCCTCTCCTCTACTCATGAACCGCAACCAACCACACACACACACACAACACTAGCATCCTCCAAAATCCAAAACAACTCCAAATCCATCAACAAAATCCTAAAAACCCAATCTTCAAAAAAAAAGAGTTACTACTCCTTAAACAAGTTCTTCGCGCACGCTCCGCTCGGCTCCACGCGGCTAGTAGCGATGGATTCGCGCCGTCGAGACGATCAAAACCCTCTTTTATTTTCCCTTAATTCTTCTTCTTCTTCTCCCTCTTCTTCTTTTTCTATTTCCTCTGTTCTCTTTAAATTCCTCTGCTTGCATTTTGGGAAGAAGAAGATGACGTGGCACCCTTAATTAATTAGTGTTGGTGCATGGTGCATGGTGTAAAGTGCACAAGATTCCAAAATCCACCCCCCAACACCAACACTAATTCCAAATCTATACACCCATTTAATATCCTTTTTTATTCTTTACACTTCCATTCATTAAATTCTCTCTCTCAGACAACTAATTAATGAGCTAATTAATTAAATCAATTAAATTAATTAATTAATTCATCAAATGCCAACTTCAAGTCACTTTTTGCCTTCGGGGTCTCCGCACCAGTTCGAAACCTCCCGAACTCCACTGTAATCTGAAAATACACATGTCCACAGCTTTTCCAACTCAAAAATCTGAACTGTGGAGTCGGTGTGCTCAATTCAAAAACCGGCTCCAAAATTGCCAGTTCCAACTCACTTTTTGCCCTCAGGTCCTCCGCGTCAGTCCGGAACCTCCCGAACTTCGCTGTAATCATAAAATACACCTGTTCCAAGTATTTCCCAATTATTATTATTATTATTATTATTTTTTTTTTTCTGCACCCCACAGTGGAGTCGAGGCTTCCCAAACCAATCCTCTAACGGCGCACCAAGCCCGGAAAAACTCCGATTCAAGCTGGGGCTTCCGCGTCGATCCGAACCAACCCGAAAGCAACTGCAAACAGATATGGAACACGTGCAAGGAGATTTCTCCGCACCACGCCATCATGCTAGGTCAGTGCGCTTCCCGAAATCCCGGTATTCTACATCGGAACTCCTCCAGCAGGTGAAATAATTACATCTTTGGGGTTGAATTTCAGACTGAGTGTATTTGGTCAAGTGTTGGAATAAGTGTAACCTTGGATTGTATGTTGTACCAGGAGGAGCTGTTCGGGGATTAGGGACTGTGTTTTACTGCACCGTTTTGCGTGCGGACCTCAGCGCCGTGCACCGTTTTGCGTGCGGACTCCGGCTCCGTGCTCCGTTTTGCGTGCGGACCCGTTTTGCGAGCGGACTTCGGCACCGTGCTCCGTTTTGCGTGCGGACCCCGTTTTGCGAGCGGACTTCGGCTTTGTGCTCCGTTTTGCGTGCGGGCTCCGACGGCGTGCTCCGTTTTGCGTGCGGACTCCGGCTGCGAACACCGTTTGCGTGCGGATCGCGTGGAGGCCAATTGCAAGTGTCTACGAGCAATTGGTGGCAAATCGAGGTGGGTGGCCCTATCTCCAAGCTTTTATGGACTGTACAGTATTTCTACTGCTGTAGGACTTTGCATGCTAGTTTATTTTTCTTGTATAGCATGCTAGATTGTAGGAATTCTTATTCCTGTTATTATCTGAGGTTCTTGTGACCTCCTTGCTCTTTATTATCTGTTAAAATGTAGAAATCTTGGAACTTGACCTAGCACCCCCGTCATATGTTGCATGTGTTTGACCAGACCTTAGAAAACCTCAATCTGGGCTAGGTTCTTTTATGCTTTAGACATCCCACACTTGCATTTCCTTCAGACATAGAGTTCCTCGCCCGGGTAGTGGGTCGAGAGGTCAGGGTATTGTGGGATGGGTTTGCACTCGGGCCTGGGGGCCGAGTGGGGTCTGGTGGCTGTGTTAGGCCAGTGTTAGTGTTTTGGGAACCGTTTTGAGTAAACGGGGTCCCGGGTTTCTGGTTATTCTCAGTTTTGCTCGTCACCACCGTGTTGTGATCGTGGTGCACGTGGGTTGTCAGGACCTTGAACCCAGAATGTTTTTGGACACTCATGATTTTAGTAAAACCAGTATTTTCTACCGAAATTCTAGGGGCGTCGAAGCCTGTTCTTGTTTGATTGGGCGACGGCATCAACCCTTGGAAGTTCGGAAAAGCAAACTCGTTTTTAACTGATGTATTTCAAGAACTAAAATCTATAAAAATTGGTTTTCTCATTTCAAGTCGGTTTTCAAGGAAAAGGGTAATTTTATCCTCACCCCAAGGGGGTTGAGTGGAAACGGTGTTTTATAATAAATGTCATCTCTTTTCTAAACTTCCTTACCCGACCGGGGTGAGTGATCTGGGTTCTAAGGGCTGATTTCATTCTCGGGTCGAAAACAACGGGAGGCTACGCCTATAGCCTGTTCTTGTTTGATTGGGGACGTAGGTATTAGTTTCCCGGGATTTTCGGACTCTTTGCGGTTCTGGCTGTGGAGCATCTCCAGCCCGTGAGTTCAGTGTATTGATGTTAGTTTCCCACTTTAACCGAGAGGGGCCGAATCCCTGAACGGTATAGGATTGAGAACTTCGATAGGCTGAGCCTAGAGTCTGTTCTTGTTTGATTAGGGTTCTAGGCACCGGTCTAACGGATTCTCGGACCTATGCCGCGTCAGTCGGTTCTTCTCGTCTATGAGCAGGGTGTCGATGTGGGAGCCGTTGGGAGTGACGGTGGTCCCGGCTGTGTAGTTCCTTCTCTAGCGAGTTAGTGTTGTGAGTTGCGTCGTTGAGGGTTCTCCGACATAGCCGTGATAGTGATTGGGCTTTTCATGTTTGAGTCGAGGTTCCATTCCGACTGAGTTGTGTTTCGAGCTTGAGATACCGATCGGTTTGATCGTGGATTATAGCCTGCTGAGCCTGGCTTTTTGCCAGTTATGAGATACTTGAGTTACTTGAGTTCGTTGGGGTCGCTCCCCTCGAGCTACGCCCCGGGTGCGATGATGATACCGAGCCTGACGAGGCTGCGATGATGCGACTAGTTGATACACTAGAGTTCGCTTGAGATAGTCGGACAGGACGCCCCACGTAAATCCGTCCTCATGTGGATGTGTGGTGGTGGGTAGGTGCGATCCTAGTCGACAGGCGCAGGCTTGACTGGACCCTATGTGGCAGTCATAGAGATTGGGTGTTATGTGTGAGAGAGTATGCATATCATGTGTCTTAGTTGTGTTTCCTTTGAGCATAGTATTATGACATATGGTCAGTAGTGAGTGGATGCATACCATCATCTGTGTTTCCTTTTCCATTGAGCATAGTAGATAGAGGCACAGTAGCTGTAGAGTTATTTCTTTCCAGCTCCTTTCTTTCAGTACTACCTTGTTACTTTTGCCTCTAGTAGACTTGGTGGGCAGACCGTTGGGCTTGTAGACGGCACCCACTGAGAACTACTGTGGGAAGTAGTTCTCACACCCGTCGTGGTGTTTTTCCCCAGGGACATCTGCTCCTGTTCCTGTCTTCCAGTTGCTGATCCTTCAGACCGGTTCGAGGGAGTCGCGAGCTAGTTCCTTACCCGTCGTCGGAGTGTAGCCCCTTTTCAGTGGAGAGCTTCAGTAGATTAGGTTGCTGCTTTTTCCTCTGTTGAGAGAACCTTGTAGTGAGGTATAGAGTTGTACCTTTTGTTCTACAGTTTGAGAGACTGTTGTAGTGAGGATATTTTTTTGTATCGTGAGCTTGTACACTGATGTATTTATTGGAGATATCTTCCTTTTGAGTTTTGTATCAGAGGACTTTTTATATGATCGTATTTGGGAGATGGATATTGTTTTATTTTCAGTTGTACAGAGTTTGGATTTTAGTTTTTGCAGTAGTTTACTTTTAGCTCTGATATCTGTTTAGCTGTAGATGTTTCTTTTTGCAGGTTAGACGCTTCGTCTGTACGGCACTTTCCGTACAGATGGCGGATCTGTTGGCGAGCCCGGGTCGCAGTTCCGACCCGGGGGCGTGACAGACTAGAGTGGTATCAGAGCCTAGGTTGTAGGTCATTGTGGACTTAGAAACCCTAGGCTTGTGGTTGGACATTAGGATGACTACGTGAGAGTCGTGACTTTTAGCGAGAGCCCTGATTGAGTTTTGTACCTCTCCCAAGAGATGGGATGAGTGATTGGCATGTTTATTCTCCTAAGCGATTATGTTGGCTGCAGACAACATAATGCTATGGAATGGATGACATGCCTTAGACTCTCGCTGGAATGGGTCGTATGGTTGTTGTGTCCTGATGTTTGTTATTTTGCAGTGGACTATGATACCCCTGCGACGTCGTGTAGCGAAGATGGCACATTCCGCATCTGAAGAGTACCCGAGCAGCGGGAAGCAGAGCTGTCAGAGCAGAGCGAGACCCAAGAGTTATGGAATCAGATGGCACCGATGTCGGAGGCTGTCAGATGCCAGGAGGAAGCCATGGAATGTTGGATGCGCTTGTTGGAGCAGAGAGCACAGCTGGTTGCAGTACCACTTGAGAGTCCTCCAGCACTTTCTTCCTATGCAGTGGCATATTCAGTTGTACCAGTGGCACCGATGGAGCGAGTTTCGTGCTTTGCTGCTCAGGGCCTTCTTTCCTAACAGTGTAAGCAGAAATTAGAAGGGAATCTTAGACGCCTGCAGCAGGGAAGTCGACCTCTTCAGGAGTATGTTCGCGAGATTTGTGATTGATGAGTGGTGTACCCCATGTCGCCTGGATGAGGCCTAGAAGGTTGAGTTAGTTGAGAGAGGACTGAATCGGAATATCTATCACTTAGAGCATTCTCGGCGAGTGCCGACGTTAGATGCAGCGATTGAGCAGGCTCAGTGGGTTGACCGAGGATCAGTGATCATGTCAGAGAGAGACGGAGCGCCAGGGACCAGCTCCGGGGAGAGGCATCCAGAGGCGCCTGAGTTGGGACAGTTGAGTAGATCGAGACCCCCGGGGCCGCCACGATCCCAGTTTGAGGGTCGTGAGCCTCAGAGGAGACAGAGACCAAGAGGTTCTCCATAGCCGTTGTATCAGCAGCAGCAGCAGGATGATTGCGCCATGTGTGGTGGGCCGTATTCTGCGCCGCAGTGTGACCACAGTCAGGGGCGATGTTTTTCGTGTGGATAGTCGGGACGTTTTCAGGCAGCATGCCCTCGAGCAGTGACTACGGCAATACCGCTTGCGACGGTACCCCGCTACCTCTTCGGGATGAAGGAGCTCCTCCGCTTACCGCCAGGCAGATAGGGACACGACGTCGGGGCAGACTGAGCGACGACCATCTACATCGAGCGGATGAGTCTGTACCGCCCGGTTGGAGGGCGCTACGGCAGTGGACCAGGTTGTCGCGGGCATGATTTCTTTACAGCAGTTTGAGTTGAGTGTTTTTGGCTTCCCTGTTTGGACTGGAGGTAGAGTTATTACCACGTGCACTAGAGGTACAGATTTCTGTTGGTATTGTGCATGCGGGGGAACCTTGTGGATTGTGTCCAGTACAGATGAGACTTGGAATTATATTGGCAAGTGTTACGGTTCAGTGGCAGCTCCACGGCTCAGATTGAGCATACAGGATGGACCAGTTGGTGCGGTATAGTGCAACTGCTGATTGTGGAATGAGATCGGTTACCCTTCCGCGAGTTGGACTAGAGGACTTCACTTTCACAGATCATCGGGGTATCCTTCCTGCAGCTGTGGCTTCAGCGGTTTGCGGCTTGGTGCTACCTTTGGATCGTTGGTGACGATAGGACTAGAGGTTGTGTCCTTAGAGGTCACGGTTAGATCGTAGCTTTCGTTTTGTAGCCACGGCTGGAACGACTTCAACACTTCTCTCCCTTTTTCTCGTCTGTGTGCTGAAATTTTCGAACAGGACGAAAACTTCGAAAGACTGCTCCAGAAATAGAGACGGTGCCCGAACCTGTTCTTGTTTGATTGGGGCAAGGGCACTGGTCCTTTCGGAATTTTCGGACTTTTCGTTAATTTCAGCCGTTTTCTAAACTGAGAGTTGTGGTTGACGACTTTCCTGCTGATGGGGCCTTTACCTTTCTTGTTGGTGGTGTGGGCGTAATTCGCGTAGTTTTGGACGAGTAGAGTTGGTCGCTTTTCCTTGTCCTTTGGAATTGTAGGGTTTTTCCAGCTTTTGGACTCCTTACCGTGTGGTTTCGCTTCGCGGAGTGTGCGTAGCGACTGGGGAGCTGGAGACGGTGTTGATGGATACTTACTTGTGGCTTTGGAAACTCCCCTTTTGAGTTGTGTTAGTTTCGAGGACGAAACTTTCTTTTAGTGGGGGAGAGTGTGAGGTCCCGGAATCCCCCGCGTAGGGTTTGCTGGTTGTTTGGCAGCTTTCGGTCGCCGTTGGGGGTGTTGGTGCGTGTGTTGGGGCCCAGAAATGGATTTGCGATGCAAATTGAAATTTAGTTGCATCACTGGAGGCCTGCGTGGTGCGTCGGTGTTGTTTGCGCTCAATTTGGACACTAGTGTTGGACTTTGGGCTTAAAAGGGGATCCCGTCGGATTTTGGAGGACCCGTCGGGTGTTTGGAAGCGGTTTCGCGCGATTCAGATGTCAAAATTGGACTCCGGGCGAAGTTTGGATAAAAGTTTACCTCTCCGGTCGCCTTCGGAATTTTTAGAGTTGAAATTTGGCAAATCGGACTTCAGATTTGGACCCGGCGCAAAAATCGGATTGAGTGGGCATTCGGCAAATTTTCGGATGAGAATTTGGAAAAACGGACATCATTTTTGGATTCAGCGCGCGAAATCGCTAAGAATGGACTATTTACTTGCTTGATTTGGAGCCCGAATAAAATGCACGTTTTTCGAGGCGGACACGAAAATCGAGGCGTGGCACGAATCCCAAGGCTGGCGCGCGGATCGGGGCGCGAGGCGCGCGCGTGGGTCAACGCGCTCCGGCGCAGATCACGCGGGGGCCGCCATGTGGCGGGCCCCCATTCGCGCCCCTGCGGGCGCGGGTGACCCGCGCCGTGTGGCGCGTTGGTGTAACGCGCCGCATGGCGCGTTGTGTCACGCGTGCCCGTGTGGCACGCGGTAACGCGCGCCACGTCGCGCAGGGGCGCGCGCCTGGACCGGGTGCGCGCGCCCCTGTGCCGTGGACCGCCGGTCAGAGGGCCCCACCTTGAGCGGTGCACCATGGACCCGGCTCGTGGCTCCTCCTCCTTCTTCTTCTCCTTCTTTTCTTTCTTCTTCTCCCCGCACACCGCTTCTCCTCCCTTTTCGTTTCTTTCTTCTTCAACCGTGCACGAGAGGGAGTGAGAGAGGGAATTTTGTGGGCTTGCGGCGGTGCGTCATGGACCTCGCTGAGCGCGCGAGGTGTTCCATCGAGCCGGATGCGCGGCGCAACGCTCGTCCTTTTGTGTTCTCCTTCGTCGCGTTTCGGTGCACAGGCTCCCCCGGTCTACTCCGACCTCCGATTCAGGCGATTCTTGCGCCGTTGGATTCGTAACAGGCAGAGCTACGATATTGGTATTTTCTACTTCCCCTAGTTTTGCACGTTTCGAGGAGTTTCTCCATACTTACTGGGACCCCTTTTTCTGATGGAGTTTTGGACAGCGACACCTTGCCGGATTTTTATCTCCGCAACCGGGCATCGGATTGAGACGCTCTTATAGACTTTTTTCATCTACTCGACGCAAGGATCGTCCCCGTATTTTTTTTTGGATTTTTGGAGGCTTCCCCGAAGGTGTACACTTCCTTTTTATCTGTACAGGAGTTTACAGTTATTTGGTTTTGGATTTCTGCGCGTCGATATTGTGGAATTTGTAACTTGGCTTACGGGACTCTGTGTTGGGCGTGCAGGTACTCGTTTCGAAGCTATCGACATGAGGAACGCTGTGGTATTATTCTTGGACTTTTCGGAACTCCTCCAGCAGGTGAAATAATTACATCTTTGGGGTTGAATTTCAGACTGAGTGTATTTGGTCAAGTGTTGGAATAAGTGTAACCTTGGATTGTATGTTGTACCAGGAGGAGCTGTTCGGGGATTAGGGACTGTGTTTTACTGCACCGTTTTGCGTGCGGACCTCGGCGCCGTGCACCGTTTTGCGTGCGGACTCCGGCTCCGTGCTCCGTTTTGCGTGCGGACCCCGTTTTGCGAGCGGACTTCAGCACCGTGCTCCGTTTTGCGTGCGGACCCCATTTTGCGAGCGGACTTCGGCTTCGTGCTCCGTTTTGCATGCGGGCTCCGACGGCGTGCTCCGTTTTGCGTGCAGACTCCAGCCGCAGACACCGTTTGCGTGCGGATCGCGTGGAGGCCAATTGCAAGTGTCTACGAGCAATTGGTGGCAAATCGAGGTGGGTGGCCCTATCTCCAAGCTTTTATGGACTGTACAGTATTTCTATTGCTGTAGGACTTTGCATGCTAGTTTATTTTTCTTGTATAGCATGCTAGATTGTAGGAATTCTTATTCCTGTTATTATCTGAGGTTCTTGTGACCTCCTTGCTCTTTATTATCTGTTAAAATGTAGAAATCTTGGAACTTGACCTAGCACCCCCGTCATATGTTGCATGTGTTTGACCAGACCTTAGAAAACCTCAATCTGGGCTAGGTTCTTTTATGCTTTAGACATCCCACACTTGCATTTCCTTCAGACATAGAGTTCCTCGCCCGGGTAGTGGGTCGAGAGGTCAGGGTATTGTGGGATGGGTTTGCACTCGGGCCTGGGGGCCGAGTGGGGTCTGGTGGCTGTGTTGTTGGGTTATAAGTAATGGATCTAAATAGGGGAAAAACACCTAGAGGGGGGTGAATAGGTGTAAACAATAAACACTCAAAAAATCATTGCGCAAATAAACCCAATGCGGAAAAATAAAAGAACACGCAAGATTTTTACGTGGAAAAACTCCAAACCGGAGTAAAAAACCACAGGACCGATAACACGGCGAAATCCACTAGAATTAACACACGTACAAGGTGATATACCGTACTCACAGACGACTCAACCTTTTTCATACGCTCCTAGTAGATCTTCCCGCTCGCTCCACGACGCTTCTCGAATCCACGATCCGCGCCCAACGCTGAATCCACAGCGTCCAACGTCGAGTCCACGACGTCCAACCGAATCCACGGTCTTCACCCAATGGCACGCTTCGAATCCACGAACGCACCTCGCTCCGAATCCACGAGAGCGGTAACACCTTGAATCCACAAGGCCACGCGAGTCCACGCGCCGATTTTGGGGTAAATCGTTGTTTGTTTGGGTGGTGATGATCCGCCGAATACTTAGATTAAAGATAGATCGGAAATACCATCTAAGTATTCATTGATTTGATTCTACTCAAAATGTGAGTATGGAAAACCTAGAATCAAATCAATCAATATAGATGAAGAAACATAGAATAGATCTATTGATTTCCTTTCTTCTCTATATATGTGGATTTTTTCTTTCGGCTATTTTTCTAATCTGTATGTGGATATAGCCGATGTATTGCGGATACCCTAGAAATGAATAAGAGGGCCTATTTATAGGTTAGAAACCCTAGGAAGAATATACGGATCAAAAACAGCCTTTTCTGGAAAGTTTTACCGACGGCGATCCGGATTGGATTTGGCGATCCGGATTGCAGAAGCACAAAAGACGGTTTCCAGAAAATTGCTTGTTCGGGATCCGGATCGTAGTCCCCGATCCGGATTGTTCATACAGTTTCACCAAACATCACATTCGGGATCCGGATTGCAAATCCTGATCCGGATTGGAAAAGTGAAAAGGTAAAACCAGTGTTCGGGATCCGGATCAAAAGATGCTGCGATCCGGATTGAAACAGTGTATGAACAAACACCCTTCGGGATCCGGATTGCAAGCCACGATCCGGATCCTGAACATGTCCCATGTCCAGTTTTTGATGTTTAAGCAATTAAAACCTCTTCCAGGTGTTTCTACACTATAAGAAGTATTCGGATCATCAAAATTCTTTAGTTAAACGTACCTGATCCTTTTGAATTCTTCTTTCTTGAGATTGAGGTATACGATCCAAAGTTTCTTCATCTTCAATCTTCAAGACTTAATACAATCACGAAATACGCCAACTCAAATTCCGTAACAATCTCCCCCTTTGGCGGTTTCGTGACAAAACACAAATCCACAAAAGAAAATTCAAAAAGATATTTTTGTTGCTATCACCATACAACAAAAATTTACAAAAGAGATCCAGAAATTAAAAACATGAGATAAACTCCTAGAACAGACTCTAGACTTAGACATCTGTAATCTCTGCACACAGAAGGCATTCTTGACAAACAAAATCGTTAGATACCTCAAGAATTGAAACATTCAAAACCAACTACAGAGATAGAGTTTATTCTCACCATGACATTTGAAAAATTCAGATATGTAAGAGAATCATAGTTAAAACCAACATATCTTCTAAGCAATCGAAAACCAAATGTCAAAGTATGTTAGTCCAACATCAACTTGTTATTAATATTACATACCCAAATAGTTAGTAGAATAGTTAGTAGGAGCATGCAACCAATCAACAAATAAAAACCAAAGTTGAGTTGAAGATACTTACCTTAATGTTCACAATCATTGATCATTGTTCAAAGTTCTCAACGTTCTCTCTAACTCTCTCCCCCTTTTTGTCACAAAACAAAGCCAAATAATTACAAAACAAAGGGAGTTAAAAAGATAAACAAAAATTAAATACCTGCAACAAGCAAAGATCAAATTGAAAAACCTGCAAAGTTAGAGCAAAACGATTAAAACAGAAAGTTACTCCTGAGAGTCGGAGTCATCGGATGTCGTGCATCCCATTTTAGCAAACAACTTCTTCACTAGTTTCTTTACTGATGAGACGGACTTATTCAGAGTGATTTGAGAAGCTGTGAGGACTTCCATCTCATTTTTCATAGTATGAAGATCTCCTCGCATTGCAGTGAACTCAGCCGACATACGTTCCTGTTCATTCGACAGCCGCTGTTGTTCTTTAAGGATAGAGGTGACAGAGGCATCATCGTCAGAGGTGGATGGTGGTGCCTGCTGTGGAGGAGGAACTGGAGCTGTGGAAGTAGTTGCTGGTTGTCGAGCTCGTTGCCGGATTGGAGGAGATGGGGGATCATCTTGCTTTGTTGACAGAGACTTTACAATAGTTGTCTCATTTATTGTCCCCAAACTATACATATAAGAGCTCGCGCTTGTATCCACTTTAAACTTTTTAAGGATGCGCATGATAATCATTGGGTATGGTAGTCGCTCTGTGGGGTGAGAGTGTTCGACATACCGCGTCATCCTATGCCAAATGAGATACGGAATATTCATATTTGCTCCCATCAAAATGGTCGGGTTGCCAAGAAGATAGAGAAAGAGCATTCTATCCCACCGAAGGACTTTCGTGTTCATATTGGGAAGAATGTTGTAACAGACAATGAAGTTTATGTACTTGTACTCTTTCTTAAGTTCTTTGGAGAAAACAGAATTTCCGGTAGACAAAGTTTCCGGAACACAGATTCCGTTAACTACAACTCTCCACGAGTTGGCTGTCACGCCCCCGGGGGTTTTTGAGTCTTTTGAAGCGGAAAAACGTGTCTATATTTTTTTTTCTTTTAATAAGGTGGCATATACTTCACCCCGGTGCGTGCCAGACCGCCACATACACGAATTCACTCCGTCCACGGACAGAGTCTCCTTCGTATATGTACGGCGTCTCACTACAACATATAAATCATTCATAAACATCATACATCACACACCAACCAACAACCATGCAGTAGACATACATCATATTCAGAGTTTAATCGTTTAATTAATGCACGTCATTTAAGCGGCGTCAAAGTTTGGAAAAGATAAAACCAGAGTTGTAAAACCCGTGCCCACACGGCACTTCCTTTTTGAGAAAACATTTTCGCAACCTTTATCTTATCATAAAATATGCCGCCATGTAAACACTACTGAAAGGATCATCACAGAAAACTACACCTCATCCACAGAGCTAACTAAAACATATCCACATATAAGGTGATCCACAAGCAACTAGAAATAGTATAAAGGGAAATGAGTCATAAATACGATAACCAAGAGTCCGACTACGATCCTCACGACGCAGTCCCACCGCCATCCCGGCTAACGCACCTAGGAATACCTGTCACGGAGTGGGTAAAGTCAGTGACAAACAAAGTAGATGTGTAACAATATCAATAGGGATAAAACATACGAACGCGCCGATTACGCCAT
Organism: Tillandsia fasciculata; assembly: GCA_029168755.2. Classification (NCBI taxonomy): domain Eukaryota; kingdom Viridiplantae; phylum Streptophyta; class Magnoliopsida; order Poales; family Bromeliaceae; genus Tillandsia; species Tillandsia fasciculata. The sequence goes on along the minus strand of JAQOTM010000224.1, from coordinate 69,557 downwards.
AACCTTTCGTTAAACACTTGCACATTAATTTACCCTGGGCACCATTCCCAGACCACTTGTCGGGGAGACTAAAGTCCCCCCTCGTGCACAAACACCTACTTGATGCTTTTACCTCTCACTCGCGGTGCTGGTGTGACACCTCAGCTGGCGCGAAGAGGTCCCCGCTTGCACCATTACCTTTACGGGGCACACGGGTCATAAAGGACCACTTTTCCGGAAAAGTACACCCATGCGGAGGCCAATCCGCCTGTGTACGTGCAGCATCCGAAACCGGATCGCCAAGATTGGCGTGTACTGGGCACCGCGACCGCAGCCGCACAATTATTAGATAATTAACAACAATTGAAAGGTTAAACTATTCATCTACTTTGTTAGGTAAATTAAGGAGTACTTTTAATGATGATAGATGCACTTACAGCACCGGTTGCACTCATCGCAACCGTACCCACCTTATTGGAGAGAAATCGGAACACCAATGTCCTTCGCGCTCTCCCGCTGTGTACCCGGACCTAAGAAAAGTCCGCACAGGTAAACTATGGTCAAAACACACACTAACACCTTAAAACAGAAAAACCCCCACCTTACGATTTGACGGAATAAGCCCCACCGCACGGTCGTCCCAAACCGGAACACCGCGCGACACCCAACATAATAAAATAATGACCGTGGGTCCCAAGTGGCCATGACATGAAAGCCACTGGAATAACGATCCCAACGGCGAAAACCCCGCTCAAAACGGTGGAAAAACGGACCCAAACGGAGCAAATGAACTCCGGGCTGTCGATGGTGCACGGGGGCAACCATGGACCGGGCCCACCGCGCAGTGAAGGCGGCGGTGCAGCCGGCTCACCCAGGAGCGTGCACCCGCGGAATGGGCCGGGCCGCGCACGCCCTTGCGCGCACCGGGTCCATGTCCCTCGGCCGCAAGCGCGTGCGCCGGGTGCACGCCTGGGGGCGTGCACCGCGCACGGATGCAGCCCGCGCACGGTTTCGTGCGCCGGGTCTGCGCTTCCGGGGTACGGGGCGTGCACCGGGTGCACGCCCGGAGTCCGTGGACCGCGCCGTACGGACAGCTACAGTAACCCTAGTTTTCCGCCGTTTTCGCGCCCGCTTTGCGATTTCTTCTCCGTTTTCGCTCCCGTGCGACTCCGGTGACGACCCCGCGAACATGGTAACGACGGCGGCGGCCTCCCGTCTAACAACGGCGGCGGCGGCCTCCCGTTAACCCACTATGTCCCGCCGGAGTCGCCCGAAAATTCCCGAGAAATTCCGGAAAATTCCCGAAAAATTCCCGGCAATTCTAACGGCTAAACCGTCGATCGACGAACACCCAAAATGTCGATCGGAAGTTCGATAGCAAGAAACCCGTTATAAATCATCAACTAAGATCCGATAAAATCCTCGAACGATAATTCCTTAAAATAATCTAATAAGAACACGGAAAACCCCCGTTGTTTATCAAACGAAACGATGATAACTCACCTTAAATTTTATCGGAACAAAAGATCCGATCTCCGGCACGTGAATCGGGGCGATCGGGTTCCTCCGCTTCCTCTTCTTTTCCTCTTTTCTCCTCCGGTTAGGGGTTCCGCCTCTTTTCTTTTTCACCGGTTGGGTTTCGGCACGCACGAAAGAGGAGGGTTTGAGGAGGCGGTATTTTCTCAATTAGGGTTTCGTTGTTTAACGGGGGAATAAATAACCCTATTATCTATTTATCCAATTTGTAAGTCCGCACCGTCAAAATCCCTTTCGGGTATTTTGACTCCGATTAATTAATTAATTAATTAATCCTTACCGATAACCCTATTAGTTAATTGTTTAATTATTATCCTACCGTCGATCCCCATATTTGATCGTTTAATTTCTTTATTTACGTACGTAGAAAACCCATAATTCCCCGTTTCTGTTTCTCAAGAAAATATCCGACTGACGGGATATTTCTCACCTTTAAATCCTGACCACCGATTATTTGATTACCTTTATCAATTAATCTTGGGAAATCAAATTCCCAATTGGATTCAAATTACCCGGATATTTAAATCTCTAATATCCAAATCCCAGTCACCGATTATTTAACCACCTTTATTAAATAATCAAGGGAAATCAAATTCCCAACTTAAATATCCGGATTTTATCTCTTATCCAATCCACGAGATAAAATCCCACCAATTTAAATCCCTTAATAAAATATCCTGATTTTTATCTCTTATCTAATCACGAGATAAAAAAATCCCACCAATTTAAATCCCTTAATTAATTCGTACGTAGGAGGATTTAAATTCCGTCACCGGATAATTAATTAATTAATTAATTATCCTTACGAGATAACCCACCTTATCTATTACGGGTGCAAGATATTTTGCACGGTTTCCGATGCGTGACTAACTACCGCATCGCTAAGGGTCCCGTTCCGGGAGATCCCGGTATCGGATTTCGAATCCGATCACGCCGTCGGTCATCGCTTTTCGCGCTCTATCGCAGGAAAATACACACACCCTGCCCGGCCGACTTTTCAAAATTAAATAAATTTTATTTCGCTTAAGGCCTAAGCGATTACATGTGAGTTCGAAAATACCCCGAAGGGTCGGGTCACTACATTGGCGTTGAAGCTTTGAGTCTTGAGGTAGTGGAGTCCATCAGATCTTGCTTTCATATTAAGCACCTCTCCAATCAGTTGGGGAGTGACTTTGATCTTGATACCTTTAACCACGGTATGAAATTCTCGTCGTCCGTCCTCATGATCAACAGACTTGCAGCATTTTGATAAAACATTCGAACTGAGTGTGGACAGTACCCAGTTGATTCAGGAAAGTTACAAATTGGAGCAAGCCCGACTTGGTCAAACAAAACTCCAAACTCTGCAGATCGATTCTTCATCTGTTGGACATTAACATGTCTTTCCCCAATGCATTCCCTCTTTTCAAAATCTTTGATTCTTGTGGAGCTAATGAATTCCTGAGGAGGGGGCTGGCTAGCAATTGGTTCCTCAATTGAAATTCCCGTTGTACTGCCTCTTTTCTTACGCCAGTCTTTGTTCGTGTTCTAATTTGACTTGGTTCCATGGGAGCTTTTCCCTTTTCTGCAGCAGTAGGAGGAACTTTGTCTTCTTTGAGCTTCAGCAGGTGCTTTCCCTTTGGATACAATAGGGACATCTTCCTCAATCTCTAGGTTATCCCAGTCAATCGAGTCCGTTTCCGAATCCGTGTCGGAATCATCCTCAGCTCGCTTGGTTCTCTTTGCTTTCTTAGGTTTGGCAGTGTCCTTAACATGGACCATTGCAGCAAGTAGGAAAATGATCCAGGTGATCACCATTGCTGACAGTGCTTTGAGTTTTGAGAAAGTGTCCTGTGAAAACCAACTCAAGAACATATGAAAAATCGTCAATTTTGAAAAATTTGAAAAATTGTACCTAGACAATCATAATCATGTAGAGAAGCCAAGAATCAAATTAGTTTTCCAAAAAGAATTTTAAAAATAGATCAATTCCATGATTTTCAAAAATTCCTCTTTTATGCCCTAAACCGAATTTTTAGAAATCGAAGCCTAAAAACTCGTTTATCTTGAGAAAACCCAGCATAAAAGCAAAACTAATTGACCCAGAGTTCTTATTTCAAAAGAAATTTGATCAAAAACCATTCACAAACGAAAAAGTTCCAAGATTTCAACTCACGTTTGATGAAAAACCATAAAAACTGTGAAAAACCGAGTTTTGATCAATAAAACTTACTTGAATCCGAAGAACTTTGAGTTTGGAAGCTCCAAATGCAAGAAATCTAGAGAGAGAAGCTCTAGAGACTTGAGAACAAAAGATTAGGGTAAAAGAAATCAAATCCTCTTTGTTCTTATAAAAACCCTAGCCGTGATCCGGATCGGATCGAGAATGTGATCCGGATCGGCTACCCGCAGGAAGAATCCTGCGTTCGGGATCCGGATCACTTACCCCGATCCGGATCGGCTTCAACTTTTTCTTCAGAAAAATTCAGAAAAATTCCATAAAATCCAGAAAAAGTATGTAAGCACTTTACCATGTCAACTTTAAACAAAAGACATCGTTTCATACAACAAGAAATAGATTATGCAAAATCTATCAAAAATACCCAAAAATGAAACGAAAATTTACGAAAGTTAAAACACTTAAAGTTGAACAACTTCAATTACATCTATCCTGATCTTATGTGTAATGCCTTTATCAAATCATCAATTTTGGTAAAGAAAATGAAATACCAAGATCAATAGATGTTTGAAATCCCAGATAAGTTAGATAATATATCTAGACAATCTGTTGAAGGAGTGGCTCTTTGAGCATCTTTTATAAAAATCCCACCTTATACCAACCATGAAATACGACTGAGTCAAGTATTTCAATATGAATTTCATCAACAATTTTCAAAACAAAAATTTGCTTTTCATTCATGGAGTATTTTTTTTTTCATTTTCTCCATGTGGTGGTAGTTTTCACACTCCTCATTGGGATGTAACTCTTTCCACATCTTTTGAGCATTTTACATTTCATTGACTCCCCCTCAATTGGCTATCAATTATTTAATATATAAGGTATTCAACCAAACCATTGATCTCGAATTCATACTCGACTAAGCAATCAAATATGATAATGACTATACCAAGAGATCATTGAGAGAGAAATTGACTTTGATCACTTAAAAGATGGTTTAATTAACGTAAATGATCATTGCAACATTGAAATATTATGACATCAAAAGCATAATAAATTTCTAAATGCATAAAAGGATGCAATTAAAGTCAATTATGATTTATGCTCAATTAATGTCCTATGTACAAAACATAGATAAAGAACAAAACAAAAACAAAAACAAAACCTAACCTAAGCAAAGGTTTCAAAAGAGTTTATTTCAAGGAAAGCATGCCAATTGCTTTACGCAAGTGAATAAAACGTTTTTGATCCAAAGGTTTTGTTAAGATATCAGCTAATTGATCCTCAGTTGAAATATATGACAGTTGAAGAATGTTTGATTCAACTAGCTCTCTAAGAAAATGATATCTAAGTTCAATATGTTTTGTTCTAGAGTGCAACACAGGGTTTTTAGAAATGTTAATAGCACTAGTGTTGTCACATAAAATGGTTACCGAAGATGTTGAAATCCGGAAATCGCTCAACACGCTTTTCATCCAAATCAATTGGGTTGAACAACTTCCTGCAGAAATGTACTCCGCTTCGGCAGTCGAGAGTGCTATGCAATTCTGCTTTTTACTGTGCCATGCAACAAGGCAAGTGGCCAAGATAGAAGCATGCACCACTCGTGCTTTTCCGGTCATCCACTGATCCAGCCCAATCGGCATCTGAGTATCCAACAATATCCAAAGTCGTTCCCATAGGATACCAAATTCCGAAATTGATTGTACCTTTGATATACCGGATGATCCGTTTCACCGCTTTCAGGTGAACCTCCTTCGGTGCTGATTGATATCTCGCACAAATCCCAACACTGAAGGATATATCCGGGCGACTAGCCGTGAGATATAGTAGACTTCCAATCATACTGCGATACAGTTTCTCGTCTACATTCTCACTTGTGATTCACTTCCAAGTCCCTTATGGCTAGTTCCCATTGGAGTCGGAAAATCCTTAGAATTTTCAAGATCAAACTTTTTGACCAACTCCAGTGCATACTTGGATTGACACAAGTGAATTCCTTCATCGTTTTGTTTAACTTGTAATCCAAGAAAATAATTCAATTCGCCCATCATGGACATCTCAAATTCGCTTTCCATGGTCTCCGCGAATTTAGAAGCATCATTATCTCTTGTTGCTCCAAAAACAATGTCATCGACATAGATTTGAGCAACTATGAAATTGTTTTGATAATGCTTCACAAAGAGAGTCCTGTCAGCTCCCCCTCGAGTGTAGCCCTTTTCCAAAAGGTGCTTTGTCAACCTTTCGTACCATGCTCGCGGTGCTTGTTTCAGACCGTAAAGAGCCTTTTTCAGACGAAAAACATGGTTAGGTAGTTTATGATCCACAAAACCTTTCGGTTGAGCCACATAAACTTCCTCATTTAAAAACCCATTTAAAAAGGCGCTCTTAACGTCCATTTGAAATAATTTGATTTTAAAATGACAAGCAATCGCAAACAATATACGAATGGACTCGAGTCTAGCTACAGGGGCGAAAGTTTCATCAAAGTCTATACCTTCTACTTGAGAGTAGCCTTGAGCAACTAACCTTGCTTTGTTCCTGATGATAGTACCTTCTTCATTTTTCTTGTTCTTGAAGATCCATTTGGTACCTATCACATTGTGTTGCTTCGGAGGCTTCGTTAATTCCCAGACTTTGTTTCGCTCGAATTGATGGAGCTCTTCCTGCATTGCTTTAATCCAGTAATCATCTTGGAGAGCTTCATCAACATTCCTTGGTTCGATTTGAGATACATAGCATGCAAATCCGCAAACCAATTGTCTCCGTGTTCTAACTCCTTCTTGTGGATCTCCAATGATGTTCGATTCAGGGTGATCCTTGGAGATGCGTAACGTTTGAGGTAGAGGAGTAGACGGAGGTACACGAGATGATTCCTGCACATCAGATAAACTTGAAGAACCGTTAGATGCATCAACATTATTATCGAAAGAATTGTTAGAAGAAGATGCATTAGCAGGTGTATCATCATCAAGAGAGATATCGAGGGTAGATTTTTCAGATTCAAAGTGAAAAGCTTCATCTACCTTAACATTTATCGATTCTACGATCGTCTTAGATTCTAAGTTAAAAACTCGATATGCTCTGCTGTTTGTAGAATAACCTAAGAAAATCCCTTCGTCACTTCGAGAGTCAAATTTTCCAAGATTCTCACGATCACGTAAAATAAAACACCGACTCCCAAAGATACGAAAATATTTGATGTTAGGTTTTCTACAAAACCAAAGTTCATATGGTGTATTCAATGTCCCCGGGCGCAAATACACGCGATTGATAACATAAACAGCAGTGTTCACCGCTTCAGCCCAAAAATAAAAAGGTAAGTTCCGGCTGTGAAGCATAACACGTGCCATTTCCTGTACGACCCTGTTTTTGCGCTCGACTACACCATTTTGTTGAGGTGTGTAAGGTGCGGAGAATTCATGTTTAATGCCATTAGAAGTGCAAAAATCAATGAATTTGGAATTTATGAATTCCCCACCTCTATCACTCCTAACTCGAGTAATCCTATCATTCTTTTCAATCATAATACGATTGCAGATTTCGAGAAAAGAATCAAAGGTATCAGCTTTTTCTTTTAAGAATGCTACCCAAGTATATCTAGAAAAATCATCAACCAATAAGAAAATATACCATTTACCTCCCAGAGATGGTTGACGAGTTGGCCCCATTAAGTCCATATGCAAAAGTTCCAAAGGCCGTTTTGTACCTATGTGGTTCAAGTTCTTGTGTGCAGTCCTAGACTGTTTTCCCTTTTGGCAACCGCCACACACAAGGTTTTGTTCAAAAGAAAGTTTCGGAACCCCCTTGACCACATCTTTATTCGAAATTCTAGCAAGTTCCTTAAAGTTTATGTGACCTAGCCTTTCATGCCAAAGTGTTTCATTTTTCAAAGATGCTAGGTTACATTTTTCAGAAATCTTAGAGGAACTACATAACAATTGTTTTCTGATCTAACCCCCTTTAAAAAGAAAGCATGGTTCATGTCAGTTACAGTGCATTTATCAGATGAAAAATTAACTGAATAACCACTATCACAAAGTTGACTTATGCTTATGAGGTTAGTCTTAAGGCCATGAACAAATAACACATTATCTAGAACCGGGCCATCTGGAATAGCTACCGTTCCCTTTCCAACAATTTTGGAAGACCGACCATCTCCGAAAACAACAAGTCCTCCGGAGTTTTTCTCAAATGTTTGAAAACAGTTTTTATCACCGGTCATATGACGGGAACACCCGCTATCCAGGTACCAAGACGAACTATCATATGCATGCAAGGAAACATTGGTAGCAAGACAGGGAAAATTTCACCTTTGCGCACCCAAACCTTTTTGGAATGCGTCGGTAATGATCGTGAAGTTGATTTCCTAGGTGAGAGCGTCTTGCTTGAAGAATTGCTGCTCCTTGATGATGTCGTCTTGAGCGGTGTACTACCAAGGCTCTTTTCCTTCAATGAATTGCAGTTGATTTTCGAGGAATAGCCTTTTGGTAGTCATTGCAAGAGGTGCTTGAGGTGTGCGTTTGGCTTCCGTCTTGCAATTTCTCCTTATGTGCCCTGAAATGCCACAACGAAAACATACCTTAGTTCTTGTCGATTCCGAGGAGGATGTAGTAGGTTTGTTGTCGTTGCTTGTCGTGAATTCCGGTGTCGGAGGAGGAGATACCGACTGAGGCACAAATACTGTACCACTCGAACTTGGAATGTCTCCAGTTTGAGTGTATCCGAGGCCGAACTTATTTCTTTGACCAAGACCAAGAAGTCTGTCCAACTTACTCCTTCCAGAAGAAAATCTCTTTAAGTCATCCTTCAGTTGGCGTATGGTCTCCGTCATTTCCAATTTTTCCTGTCGAGCCTCGCCGTTGAGCTTCAAGAAGTAATTCGCTTTGTTCACCATATCCATATAATTCTTCTCGAGTTGCTCATTGGACTCTTGAAGGGAAACATTTGTTTTAATCAGATTATCCCTTTCCACTTCAAGATCGGTTGAGAGAGAGGTTACCCTTTTTACTTCTTCTTCGAGATCCTGCAATCTCCCTTTCAACCCCTTGTTTTGCTTAGCCAGTTTCTTTGAATCCCTCAAAAGTTGTGGTAGGCTAGAGCAAAATCTTCACCTTCCGAATCATCTGATTCATCGTCCGTTGCAATCTTTTCAACAGTGGAGTTGGACAGTGAATCGGATGTACTTGCCATTAAGCACATGAAGGGTGAAGATGTAGTGGACGCGTGGAAAGCTGTCGCGTTGTCTTCTTCATCACTTGAGGATGACTCATTTGACGTGGAGTTGTCATCCCAAGTAACGACTTGCATCGCTTTCTTCTTTGCCGGATTCTTGTTGGGACATTCCGTTGCAATGTGGCCGTAGCCTCGACATTTGAAGCACTGAACTTGTCCCTCAGAACTTTTCTTATCCTTTGAGAAGTTCTCTTGCTTTCTTGACTTGTAACTTGAAGAACCCTTGCCTTTCTTCGACTTTCCGAAGGATGGAGTTTTGCTTGAATTTCCCCTTCGAAAGTTGCGGCGAAACTTCCTTGTCAAGAGAGCGAGCTGCTTCTCAAAGTCCTCCATAGAAAGGTTCTCGTCGTCGTCCGAGGAGGATGAATCCGCGTCTTCTTCTTTAGTTGATTTCAATGCGTAACCTGAAGACTTAGAAGAGGATGCCTTTCCAGAAGAATAGTTAGTAGGAAATGTCATTTCATAAGTTTGTAAAGCACCTACTAATTCTTCTACACGCATTTCGTCCGGGTGTTTAATTGTTTCAATGGCTGCGACCTTCGGGCGAAATCGTTCAGGAAGAGTTCTTAGAATTTTTCTTACAACTTTAAATTCTGGAATCTTCTCTCCCAAGTTAGCACATGAGTTTACGATGTCTTGCAATCGTGTGTAATAGTCAGTGAAAGATTCATTCTCTGCCATAGAGATAGAGTCAAACTTGCTCGTAAGCATTTGCAGTTTCTGAATCTTCACTAGGTTAGTTCCCTCATGCGTAACTTGAAGAACATCCCAGATTTCTTTCGCAGTCTCACATGCCGAGACGCGAGAGAACTCAGTTTGTGACAAAGCATTAAATAGAGCATTAATTCCTTTGCCATTGTAAGAAGATAAGTCTATCTCTTCCTTGGTCCATTTCGACCTAGGTTTTAAGGTGCGAACATCATCTAAAATTTCAGTTGGATTAGACCATCCTAATTCAATTGATTGCCACACCCTTTCGTCGATGGAAATTAAAAAGGCTTTCATCCGTACTTTCCAGTACGCATAATTTGTTCCATCAAAGAAAGGGGGTCGATTGATGTTTCCACCTTCAACCATTGTTTACAACCCTATTCCCGCTCTGATACCACTTGTTGGGTTATAGGTAATGGATCTAAATAGGGGAAAAAACACCTAGAGGGGGGTGAATAGGTGTAAACAATAAACACTCAAAAAATCATTGCGCATAAAACCCAATGCGGAAAAATAAAAGAACACGCAAGATTTTTACGTGGAAAAACTCCAAACCGGAGTAAAAAACCACGGGACCGATAACACGGCGAAATCCACTAGAATTAACACACGTACAAGGTGATATAACGTACTCACAGACGACTCAACCTTTTACCATACGCTCCTAGTAGATCTTCCCGCTCGCTCCACGACGCTTCTCGAATCCACGATCCGCGCCCAACGCTGAATCCACAGCGTCCAACGTCGAGTCCACGACGTCCGACCGAATCCACGGTCTTCACCCAATGGCACGCTTCGAATCCACGAACGTACCTCGCTCCGAATCCACGAGAGCGGTTGCACCTTGAATCCACAAGGCCACGCGAGTCCACGCGCCGATTTGGGGTAAATCGTTGTTTGTTTGGGTGGTGATGATCCGCCGAATACTTAGATTAAAGATAGATCGGAAATACCATCTAAGTATTCATTGATTTGATTCTACTCAAAATGTGAGTATGGAAAACCTAGAATCAAATCAATCAATATAGATGAAGAAACATAGAATAAATCTATTGATTTCCTTTCTTCTCTATATGTGGATTTTTCTTTTCGGCTATTTTTTCTATGATATGCCGATGATGATGCCCTAGAAATGAATAAGGGCTATTTATAGGTTAGAAACCCTAGGAAGAATATTCGGATCAAAAACAGCCTTTTCTGGAAAGTTTTACCGACGGCGATCCGGATTGGATTTGGCGATCCGGATTGCAGAAGCACAAAAGACGGTTTCCAGAAAATTGCTTGTTCGGGATCCGGATCGTAGTCCCCGATCCGGATCGTTCATACAGTTTTACCAAACATCATGTTCGGGATCCGGATTGCAATTCCTGATCCGGATCGTTCAAGCAAAAGGTAAAACTAGTGTTCGGGATCCGGATCAGAAATGCTGCGATCCGGATTGAACCAGTGTATGAACGAACACCCTTCGGGATCCGGATTGCAAGCCACGATCCGGATCCTGAACATGTCCCATGTCCAGTTTTTGATGTTTAAGCAATTAAAACCTCTTCCAGGTGTTTCTACACTATAAGAAGTATTCGGATCATCAAAATTCTTTAGTTAAACGTACCTGATCCTTTTGAATTCTTCTTTCTTGAGATTGAGGTATATGATCCAAAGTTTCTTCATCTTCAATCTTCAAGACTTAATACATTCACGAAATACGCCAACTCAAATTCCGTAACACTTGGCCAGTTTAGTGTTTTGGGAACCGTTTTGAGAACGGGTCCCGGGTTTCTGGTTATTCTCAGTTTTGCTCGTCACCACCGTGTTGTGATCGTGGTGCACGTGGGTTGTCAGGACCTTGAACCCAGAATGTTTTTGGACACTCATGATTTTAGTAAAACCAGTATTTCTTTCGAAATTCTAGGGGCGTCGAAGGCCTGTTCTTGTTGATTGGGCGACGGCATCAACCCTTGGAAGTTCGGAAAAGCAAACTCATTTTAACTGATGTTTTTCAAGAACTAAAATCTATAAAAATTGGTTTCTCATTTTCAAGTCGGTTTCAAGGAAAAGGGTAATTTTATCCTCACCCAAGGGGTTGAGTAGAACGGTGTTTATAATAAATGTCATCTCTTTTCTAAACTTCCTTACCGACGGGGGGAGTGATCTGGGTTCTAAGGGCTGATTTCATTCTCGGGTCGAAAACAACGGGAGGCTACGCCTATAGCTGTTCTTGTTTGATTGGGGACGTAGGTATTAGTTTCCCGGGGTTTTCGGACTCTTTGCGGTTCTGGCTGTGGAGCATCTCCAGCCCGTGAGTTCAGTGTATTGATGTTAGTTCCCACTTTAACCGAGAGGGGCCGAATCCCTGAACGGTATAGGATTGAGAACTTCGATAGGCTGAGCTAGGTCTGTTCTTGTTTGATTAGGGTTCTAGGCACCGGTCTAACGGATTCTCGGACCTATGCCGCGTCAGTCGGTTCTTCTCGTCTATGAGCAGGGTGTCGATGTGGGAGCCGTTGGGAGTGACGGTGGTCCCGGCTGTGTAGTTCCTTCTCTAGCGAGTTAGTGTTGTGAGTTGCGTCGTGAGGGTTCTCCGACATAGCCGTGATAGTGATTGGGCTTTTCATGTTTGAGTCGAGGTTCCATTCCGACTGAGTTGGTTTCGAGCTTGAGAGATACCGATCGGTTTGATCGTGGATTATAGCCTGCTGAGCCTGGCTTTTTGCCAGTTATGAGATACTTGAGTTACTTGAGTTCGTGGGGTCGCTCCCCTCGAGCTACGCCCCGGGTGCGATGATGATACCGAGCTGACGGGCTGCGATGATGCGACTAGTTGATACACTAGAGTTCGCTTGAGATAGTCGGACAGGACGCCCCACGTAAATCCCGTCCTCATGTGGATGTGTGGTGGTGGGTAGGTGCGATCCTAGTCGACAGGCGCAGGCTTGACTGGACCCTATGTGGCAGTCATAGAGATTGGGTGTTATGTGTGAGAGAGTATGCATATCATGTGTCTTAGTTGTGTTTCCTTTGAGCATAGTATTATGACATATGGTCAGTAGTGAGTGGATGCATACCATCATCTGTGGTTTCCTTTTCCATTGAGCATAGTAGATAGAGGCACAGTAGCTGTAGAGTTATTTTTTCCAGCTCCTTTCTTTCAGTACTACCTTGTTACTTTTGCCTCTAGTAGACTTGGTGGGCAGACCATTGGGCTTGTAGACTGTCACGCCCCGGGACCCGGGCTCGTCTACAGATCCGCCGTGCACACGGAATTTTCCGCGTACACGAAGCGCTGGTAACCTGCTCAGATATAATATAACAATAAAAGAGCATAATACAGAGCTGAAATAGAAGAACCACATAGTATCTCAGACTGGAACCACAATACAGCTGTAATATGTACAATAATCTCCCAGCTCACCAAAATAGTACAACCAGCTGGCTAACGCCAGACCCAAAATAAAAGGAGAATATCACAGTCTGAGTGGAGGGTACAATATCTGTCTAGTAGCTCTCAGCCTCACAGGAGATCTATCTATTCAGCGATCCCCTTACCTCGATCTGCCGCTGATGGCCCAGCAGCTCCCACAGACGACTCTGCGAAAATGAAGGGAAAGGGAAAAGACAGAAAATAATAATGGGGGTGAGAACTACCAGATAAACCAGCAGCCTCCCCTAGTGGGTAAAACCTCAACTCTGACGCACCCACTAGGACTACTAGAGGCAAAGGGAAAAGGGGAAGTGGTAAATACATAAGATGCTGAAACAGGTAAACTACCACTACTATGCTGTCAAAACTGTATGCATGCATCAGAAACAGTATCTGTCCAAATAAACCCAATCTGGATACCAGTAACAACTGGTGTTGCCTGCTCAGCGGAATCTGCACACAAGGCTCGAAACCGCGGGATCGGCCCGCACGGCTCGCATCCCAGCTCAGCGGAATCTGCACACATGGCTCGAAACCGCGGGATCGGCCCGCACGGCTCGCATCCCAAAATAAGTATCAGACCGGCACACAAGGCTGGGTCCGAGAAAGCACACCTCCGGAGTGGCACTCGAGGGGAGCGACCCACACGAGTAAAATATCTCTGTCATCAGTATCACAAGTATCTCTGTAGCACATGTCTCAATATAGCAGGACTGGATCATAACCATGATCAAAGTGGGAAACTCCATCCACTATAGAAACCCAATCCCCAACTGATGCAATAATAAAAACCAAACTCAACCCCAATCTGATGCAAGGATAAACATCTGGTCAACCGCCTACTGTTCGCGGTCACCGCAATACCCCACAAATCCACAATCTAATGCAATCTTGACTACACTATCCCAAACCCCTGCTCACACTTGAGCAACAAGCATCTGAATGCAAAGGACAATAATGAAACATGTTCAAATCCCAATATGATAGTGTAGCAATAAATAGTGGCCTTACTAGATGTTCAGTCATGCATGCAAGCTGTAAAATAATGTCAAAGATTTAAAAAGATTGATTTACTGAATAAAAGTCATTTGCATGCGAGATTATAGCCTTGTCTCAATCACAGTGTCCCAATATAAGTCATCATCATCATCAGTGGGGTTATATTAAATTTTAGGGGAGTTCGTCCCATTAATTGTCACGTTAGTTCGTCCCAATTGTCATATTAATTTGTCCAATGTTTCTCATCAATTGTCATATTAGTTTGTCCCAATAGTTCTCATCAATTGTCATATTGTTCGTCCAATAGTTCTCATCAATTGTCATATTAGTATGTCCAATAGTTCTCATCAATTGTCCTGTAGTCCTGTTAGTTTGTCCTGTTAGTTTGTCCCAATGGTTCTCATCAATTGTCACATTTTAGGGGATTTCTAGTAATCCCAGTGAGCTTGTCAAAAATGAGGTAAGCAACAACCGCCCACCTCGAGCAGCTCAAACACACCCCAGGTAGTCTCCTGGTTGTCCACAGTCCTCAAATCCTGCAAATCAACGCTCCCGGTATAAATACAAATCCCCAAAAAGCACAATATTTGCTGTTTTTCAGACAGCACGGAAAAAGAGGAATTTTTCACCTCTAAAATGAGCTCCTAAAATCCCAGAAAAATCACGGTTGCGTTCCTCGCGAAGAGTAGATCAAAATCGACTCTTTAAACGCCTCGATCTGACGCTCCTACGCCAAGATAAAAATCGGAGAAGTCGGTGCTGTCCAAAAACCATCACAGTAAAAAGGGGGGTCAAAGAGGACCTAAAAACTGTGCCAAAAGTACGAAACGGAGCAAAATGATCAATACGGAAATCGAAGCCCTACCTCTTACGGTCGCGCTGTCGCAAAAATCGTCCAAAAATTCCACCTGGTTAGCCCGCAGTGAATTTTCGACGGAACTGCGACGGGAAATGGGCCTAAAAAGAAAATCGTCGCAGTGCGCCGCGTCGCAGATATCTCACTATCTGTAACTCCTAAATTCCTGAGATTGTAGAGAGAGAAAGAAGAGAGAGAGAGGAACAACTTTTGTATAGAGCATTTTTCTGTTTCTCTCTCTAAGGCTCGGAAATCGAGGTGCAAAGAGAGGGGGTGTGGGGCTCTTATATAGTGGGCCAAAAGGGAATATTCCCACACGGGATCCTGATCCAAACACGAAACACCGAAACTGGCCATCCAGGAAGCGCCACGTGTCGCCCAAACAGGAAACAGCCTGTGCAGGGCCAATGACAAAGCGCCACGTGTCCACGTGGTGCGTGTGTTTGCCCCGTCCGCGCTCCGGGTCTTCCGGAAGTTTGTCGGCCTATAGGAGCACGCCACGTGTCACCCCCCACGGGCTTCTAGAAGCCGGCCACCAATCACAATGAGAAGTGCCACGTGGCAAGAACCTGTCGGTGCACCGGTGCACGCCACCAGCCGTGGACCGCGCACCAGCGCCCCTGCCCGAGCCTGCCCGCGCCTGCCCGCGCCTGCCCGCGCTGCCCGCGCCGCGCGCCTCCGCGCTCCGCCGCTCCGCCCCGCCGCTGCGCCGCTGCCCGCCGCCGCCGCCGCCGCCCGCGCCGTTGCCGGTCGCCGGAACAGTAATTCCGGCGGCCGGAGTTACTGTTCCGGCGTGAACAGTAACCAGGTGCCAAAAATTAATGTAAATACCTATTTCGATCGTTTTCGCGCGCTGAGTCCGATTTCGACGTCCGTTTCGCCAAATTCTCATCCGAAATTTTGTAAAAAGCTTCCGGAAAATCCTATTTGCTCCGATTTTCGTGCCGAGTCAATTTTAAATATCCAATTTCGCTTCTACAAGCTCTGATGCACTGTACAAGCTCCCCGCAGTCACTGTTTAATGTTGCACAGTTCCTGCGGGAGTCCGGATCATCATATCCTCCCCCACTAAAAAGAGTTTCGTCCTCGAAACGAGACTAAACAATAATCCTCAGTCCGAGTCTCGAATAAGTAGGGGTGAGCATTCCTCATCTCCGACTCGAGCTCCCATGTAGCCTCGCGCTCGTCATGATTATTGGATTTTCACATAGGGAATGGCCCGACTGCGCAATTTCTCTCGATCCAGGATTCGCAGTGTGTGCGCTGCTGATCTCAAGCGGTGTGAAGTTGATGAAGTGCGACGGATCGAAGACACACTTCCTCAGAGTAGAAATGTGAAATACACCAGCAAGTGCAAGTCGGTAGACTTTCAGGAATACATGATCACCAACTTGAAAACTCTAAGTCTCTTCGCCGAACATCGGCATAACTCCTCTGTCGGCTTGGGCGGTCTGCAGATGCGTCGAATCACCCGGACCTTCTCTTCTGCCTCAGACAATACCTCTGGTCCCAAGGTCCGCCTTTCGCCCATGTTACTCCAATAAAGCGGTGATTGACACTTGCGTCCATACAATGCTTCAAACGGAGCCATCTGAACGCTCGCTTGAAAGCTATTGTTGTGCGCGAACTCAGCCAAAGATAAGTGCAAGCCCTAAGCATGTCCTCTAAGATCTGTACAGTCCGCTCTGACTGCCCATCAGTCTGCGGATAAAAGCTGTACTGACTCTTAGCTGAGTCCCCAAGGTTGTCTGCAAATTCCTCCAGAATCGCAAAGCAAACCTTGGGTCTTTAACAGAAACAATGGAGGCGGGTACTCCATGCAATCTCACTATCTCATCTAGATAGCTGGGCTAGTTACTCAAGTGGCCACGTAGTCTGCATGGGCAGAAAGTGCGCCGACTTGGTAAGTCGATTTACAACTACCCAGATAGCATCTGCTCCTCCCTGTGCCCTAGGAAGTCCGACCACGAAATCCATCGTAATGTGGTCCCATTTCCACTGGGGAATTGGGAGACTCTGTAACTTGCCAGCTGGCACTCGATGCTCAGCTTTCACCTGCTGACAAGTTAAACACTGAGCCACGAATCTCCCGACATCCCTTTTCATGCCATTCCACCAGAAGTGTGCCTTGAGGTCCTTATACATCTTAGTCCCACCGGGATGTAGGGTGTAAGGTGTATAATGGGCCTCTCGCAGAATATGCTCTCTAATCTCCGCATCTACTGGCACACATGCTCGGTTCCTGTACCTTAGTACTCCTAAGGCATCTACCGTAAAGTCCCCTGACTGATCATTCGGAATTTGATCTCAATCTTGGTCAAGTGGGGGTCCTCACTCTGTTTCTCCCTGATCCTGTCTAGCAGAGTGGGCTGCAAGACTAAGGATGTCAGTCTAGCAGTGATCCCAGGGGACACAATCTCTATCTCGAGTCGTCTCATCTTCTCTAATAGCGGTGCCTGGTCTGTGATCAACATAGACAAACTTTGCACCGCCCTCCTACTCAAGGCATAAGCAACCACATTTGCCTTGCCTGATGGTACAGGATGTTTACATCACAATCTCTTAGTAATTCCAACCATCTGCGTTGCCTCAAATTCAGCTCCTTTGGCGTGAATAGGTACTTTAGGCTCTTGTGGTTTATGACGCCAAAGCTTCGGTATAAACACTACAGCAGCAAACTCCAAGTCATGGGTAGGGTAATTCTTCTCGTAATCTTTGCATAAGCAATTACCCTCCCTTCCTTCATCAACACACAACCAAGTCTGCTGTGTGATGCATCGCTGTAGATCACATATCCTTTCCTATAATAGAGAGGGAAAGGATAGGAGCGGTCATCAATCTACTCTTTAGCTCCTCAAAACTCCTCTGACAATCCTCACCCCAGGTAAACTTTACTCCTTTACGCGTCAAGCGAGTGAGGGGTGTGAAAAGCTTCGCAAAGCCTTCCACAAACTGACGATAATACCCAGCTAAACCCATAAAACTACGCACCTCCGAAACGGTCGTTGGTCGGGGCCAATCTCGGACTGCCTCAATCTTCGCGGGTCCACCGCCACACCTGCGGCGGAAATCACATGCTCCAAAAAGACTACCTCCCGAAGCCAAAACTCGCACTTTGCTAGCTTGGCAAACAACTTCTTCTCTCGCAGAAGTTGCAGCACAATCCTTAAGTGCTCCTCGTGCTAAGCATCACTTCGGGAGTAGACCAAGATATCATTAATGAACACCACTACGAACCGATCTAAGTAAGGTCGGAAGATCCGGTTCATCAAATCCATGAATGCGGCAGGGGCATTAGTTAGCCCAAAAGGCATAACTGTAAATTCATAATGCCCGTACCGTGATCTAAATGCCGTTTCGGAATATCCTCGGCCTTCACCTTCAACTGGTGGTAACCGGACTGTAGATCTATTTTAGAGAAGACACAAGACCCTTGCAGCTGATCGAAAGATCGTCAATGCGCGGCAAAGGGTACTTGTTCTTGATGGTCACTTTATTTAATTCTCTATAGCCCACACATAGTCGAAGTGACCCATCTTTCTTCTTCACGAATAGCACCGGCGCTCCTCAAGGCGACACACTCGGCCTAATAAAGCCCTTGTCCATCAAATCCTGAAGTTGCGCCTTAAGCTCTCGCAACTCAGCCGGTGCCATCCGGTAAGGAGCCTTTGAGATTGGCGCAGTTCCTGAAACTACGTCAATCCTGAACTCAATCTCCCTATCGGGCGGCATACTAGTCAGCTTAGGTGGAAAAACATCCGGAAACTCGCGGACAATAGGGATATTCCCGAGTCCCGGCGCCGCCGTAGGCCCCTCAACAACACTAGCCAAAAAGGCTACACACCCACGATGGATCATCTGCCTCGCTCGGGAAGTCGAAATCATAGAGGCAAAGAAAGCACTCTGACATTCCCGGAATACTAATATTTCTGGTCTGGCTCTCAAAAAGTAACGGTTCTTGCGGCACAATCAATAGTCGCAAAATACCGAGCCAGCCAGTCCATCCCTAGAACCACATCAAAGTCCCTTAACTGTCTCAAGACCAACAGGTCTGCTGGCATAATCCAGGACTCGATCTAGATCGGGCGGGACTAACAGCACTTCTCCATACGCAGAGTGCAATCGGGAATCTACACCTTTCATGCACAAGGTAAGAGTCCTATTCCTAACCCTATGCAATGATGTACGTTTTCTACAAATAAAAGAGATGCCCCTATATAAACGAGGTACGAGTCCTTATGCCAGAAAGTAAATCATACCTGCTTCCTCTCGGTCAGCTACAATAGAATCCTCCGCCAGTGCTAAGTCATCCGACTGCTCGACAACGGTTGTCTCTCTCCAGAAGGGCGGGGGATTGAAACTTGATCTCCTTGGAGGTCTGTCGGTGAAGCTCCCGGTCGTAGCTGGGAAGTGGTAGGGACAAACGCCGAAGTAGGTGCCCCAGTTATCTCCGAAGGGCACGTAACTCGTAGGTGCCCAGGCTGTCCACACAGGTAGCAACGTCCCCACCGTTGATTACAAGTACTAGGAAAATGATGATCTCCACAAAAGATACATCTACCAGGAGCTCGCAGCTGCCGTGACTGCTGCTGAGATGAAGAAGGAGCAGATGCTGAAGAAGGAGCCGTCGATGGCGCATAAGGGCAAGTAGCTCGGATGTGGCCAGACTGTCCACACCGATAACAACGGCCGAACCTCAGATTACAAGTATCAGAATTATGCTGCCCTTGGTAGAAAATGCACCTGACCGTAGCCTGGAGCTGTCTCGCCTGCTGCCTCCGCCTCCGAGAACTGGTCTGTCCATTAATATCCGGTGCTGGGCGTTTTCTCTCTAAATGCTGCTTAGAAGCCCTGGTCCTCTCCCCGACTGCCGGATCACTCCTCTGTGCCAACAGCTGCTCCAAACGCTGGTCCTGTTGAAAGCTCCTCGCCATCAACTGGGTCACCAAGGCCCGCAATTCCCCCAGCTCGGCAGATACTGCCTGCTCGGGCTCCTCAGAAGGGGTGGGAATACCCCCGGCGAAAGAACGATGACGGGGCGACATACTGTCACCAAAAGCCACAAATTAGCAAAACAAAACCCCACACGACCCAATCTAGCGAAAGTCAAAGACATTCCCCTATTTCTGTGACTTTATGTTGTCTGCAGCCAACATAACTGTACACCAGAAATTTGGGTATGTCGGTCTCTCTTCTCCCACTGGAAGAGTCAAACAAAATAAATCAACGACTTTCGCAAAATGTCACGTCTCTCACGCCCTATCATCCTAGAGTCTGTGAAAAGCCTAGGGTTTCCTAAGTCCCAACTGACCTGTCCCTAAGCTCTGATACCAACTTAATCTGTCACGCCCCGGGACCCGGGCTCGTCTACAGATCCGCCGTGCACACGGAATTTTCCGCGTACACGAAGCGCTGGTAACCTGCTCAGATATAATATAACAATAAAAGAGCATAATACAGAGCTGAAATAGAAGAACTACATAGTATCTCAGACTGGAACCACAAGTACAGCAGTAATATGTACAATAATCTCCCAGCTCACCAAAATAGTACAACCAGCTGGCTAACGCCAGACCCAAAATGAAAGGAGAATATCACAGTCTGAGTGGAGGGTACAATATCTGTCTAGTAGCTCTCAGCCTCACAGGAGATCTATCTATTCAGCGATCCCCTTACCTCGATCTGCCGCTGATGGCCCAGCAGCTCCCACAGACGACTCTGCAAAATGAAGGGAAAGGGAAAAGACAGAAAATAATAATGGGGGTGAGAACTACCAGATAAACCAGCAGCCTCCCCTAGTGGGTAAAACCTCAACTCTGACGCACCCACTAGGACTACTAGAGGCAAAAGGGAAAAGGGGAAGTGGTAAAATACATAAGATGCTGAAACAGGTAAACTACCACTACTATGCTGTCAAAACTGTATGCATGCATCAGAAACAGTATCTGTCCAAATAAACCCAATCTGGATACCAGTAACAACTGGTGTTGCCTGCTCAGCGGAATCTGCACACAAGGCTCGAAACCGCGGGATCGGCCCGCACGGCTCGCATCCCAGCTCAGCGGAATCTGCACACATGGCTCGAAACCGCGGGATCGGCCCGCACGGCTCGCATCCCAAAATAAGTATCAGACCGGCACACAAGGCTGGGTCCGAGAAAGCACACCTCCGGAGTGGCACTCGAGGGGAGCGACCCACACGAGTAAAATATCTCTGTCATCAGTATCACAAGTATCTCTGTAGCACATGTCTCAATATAGCAGGACTGGATCATAACCATGATCAAAGTGGGAAACTCCATCCACTATAGAAACCCAATCCCCAACTGATGCAATAAATAAACCAAACTCAACCCCAATCTGATGCAAGGATAAACATCTGGTCAACCGCCTACTGTCCGCGGTCACCGCAATACCCCACAAATCCACAATCTAATGCAATCTCGACTACACTATCCCAAACCCCTGCTCATACCTGAGCAACAAGCATCTGGATGCAAAGGACAACAATGAAACATGTTCAAATCCCAATATGATAGTGTAGCAATAAATAGTGGCCTTACTAGATGTTCAGTCATGCATGCAAGCTGTAAAATAATGTCAAAGATTTAAAAAGATTGATTTACTGAATAAAAGTCATTTGCATGCGAGATTATAGCCTTTGTCTCAATCACAGTGTCCCAATATAAGTCATCATATCATCAGTGGGGTTATATTAAATTTTAGGAGAGTTCGTCCCATTAATTGTCACGTTAGTTCGTCCCAATTGTCATATTAATTTGTCCCAATGTTTCTCATCAATTGTCATATTAGTTTGTCCCAATAGTTCTCATCAATTGTCATATTAGTTCGTCCCAATAGTTCTCATCAATTGTCATATTAGTATGTTCCAATAGTTCTCATCAATTGTCCTGTTAGTTGTCCTGTTAGTTTGTCCTGTTAGTTTGTCCCAATGGTTCTCATCAATTGTCACATTATTTTAGGGGATTTCTAGTAATCCCAGTGAGCTTGTCAAAAATGAGGTAAGCAACAACCGCCCACCTCGAGCAGCTCAAATAACACCCCAGGTAGTCTCCTGGTTGTCCACAGTCCTCAAATCCTGCAAATCAACGCTCCCGGTATAAATACAAATCCCAAAAAGCACAAAATTTGCTGTTTTTCAGACAGCACGGAAAAAGAGGAATTTTTCACCTCTAAAATGAGCTCCTAAAATCCCAGAAAAATCACGGTTGCGTTCCTCGCGAAGAGTAGATCAAAATCGACTCTTTAAACACCTCGATCTGACACTCCTATGCCAAGATAAAAATCGGAGAAGTCGGTGCTGTCCAAAAACCATCACAGTAAAAAGGGGGGTCAAAGAGGACCTAAAAACTATGCCAAAAGTACGAAACGGAGCAAAATGATCAATACGGAAATCGAAGCCCTACCTCTTACGGTCGCGCTGTCGCAAAAATCGTCCAAAAATTCCACCTGGTTAGCCCGCAGTGAATTTTCGACGGAACTGCGACGGGAAATGGGCCTAAAAAGAAAATCGTCGCAGTGCGCCGCGTCGCAGATATCTCACTATCTGTAACTCCTAAATTCCTGAGATTGTAGAGAGAGAAAGAAGAGAGAGAGAGGAACAACTTTTGTATAGAGCATTTTCTCAGTTTCTCTCTCTAAAGGCTCGGAAATCGAGGTGCAAAGAGAGGGGGTGTGAGGGCTCTTATATAGTGGGCCAAAAGGGAATATTCCCACACGGGATCCTGATCCAAACACGAAACACCGAAACTGGCCAACCAGGAAGCGCCACGTGTCGCCCAAACAGGAAACAGCCTGTGCAGGGCCAATGACAAAGCGCCACGTGTCCACGTGGGGCGTGTGTTTGCCCCGTGCTCCGGGTCTTCCGGAAGTTTGTCGGCCTATAGGAGCACGCCACGTGTCACCGCCCCACGGGCTTCTAGAAGCCGGCCCACCAATGAGAAGCTGCCACGTGGCAACTGGAACTGTCGGTGCACCCGGTGCTCGACCAGCCGTGGACCGCGCACCAGCGCCCCCTGCCCGAGCCTGCCCGCGCCTGCCCGCGCTGCCCGCGCCGCGCGCCTCCGCGCTCCGCCGCTGCCCCGCCGCTGCGCCGCTGCCCGCCGCCGTGCGCCGCCGCCCGCCGCCGTTGCCGGTCGCCGGAACAGTAATTCCGGCGGCCGGAGTTACTGTTCCGGCGTGAACAGTAACCAGGTGCCAAAAATTAATGTAAATACACTATTTCGATCGTTTTCGCGCGCTGAGTCCGATTTCGACGTCCGTTTCGCCAAATTCTCATCCGAAATTTTGTAAAAAGCTTCCGGAAAATCCTATTTGCTCCGATTTTCATGCCGAGTCAATTTTAAATATCCAATTTCGCTTCTACAAGCTCTGATGCACTGTACAAGCTCCCCGCAGTCACTGTTTAATGTTGCACAGTTCCTGCGGGAGTCCGGATCATCATATAGACGGCACCCACTGAGAACTACTGTGGGAAGTAGTTCTCACACCCGTCGTGGTGTTTTTCCCCAGGGACATCTGCTCCTGTTCCTGTCTTCCAGTTGCTGATCCTTCAGACCGGTTCGAGGGAGTCGCGAGCTAGTTCCTTACCCGTCGTCGGAGTGTAGCGGTACCCCTTTTCAGTGGAGAGCTTCAGTAGATTAGGTTGCTGCTTTTTCCTCTGTTGAGAGAACCTTGTAGTGAGGTATAGAGTTGTACCTTTTGTTCTACAGTTTGAGAGACTGTTGTAGTGAGGATATTTTTTTGTATCGTGAGCTTGTACACTGATGTATTTATTGGAGATATCTTCCTTTTGAGTTTTGTATCAGAGGACTTTTTATATGATCGTATTTGGGAGATGGATATTGTTTTATTTTCAGTTGTACAGAGTTTGGATTTCAGTTTTTGCAGTAGTTTACTTTTAGCTCTGATATCTGTTTAGCTGTAGATGTTTCTTTTTGCAGGTTAGACGCTTCGTCTGTACGGCAGTTTCCGTACAGATGGCGGATCTGTTGGCGAGCCCGGGTCGCAGTTCCGACCCCGGGGCGTGACAGACTAGAGTGGTATCAGAGCCTAGGTTGTAGGTCATTGTGGACTTAGAAACCCTAGGCTTGTGGTTGGACATTAGGATGACTACGTGAGAGTCGTGACTTTTAGCGAGAGCCCTGATTGAGTTTTGTACCTCTCCCAAGAGATGGGATGAGTGATTGGCATGTTTATTCTCCTAAGCGATTATGTTGGCTGCAGACAACATAATGCTATGGAATGGATGACATGCCTTAGACTCTCGCTGGAATGGGTCGTATGGTTGTTGTGTCCTGATGTTTGTTATTTTGCAGTGGACTATGATACCCCTGCGACGTCGTGTAGCGAAGATGGCACATTCCGCATCTGAAGAGTACCCGAGCAGCGGGAAGCAGAGCTGTCAGAGCAGAGCGAGACCCAAGAGTTATGGAATCAGATGGCACCGATGTCGGAGGCTGTCAGATGCCAGGAGGAAGCCATGGAATGTTGGATGCGCTTGTTGGAGCAGAGAGCACAGCTGGTTGCAGTACCGCTTGAGAGTCCTCCAGCACTTTCTTCCTATGCAGTGGCATATTCAGTTGTACCAGTGGCACCGATGGAGCGAGTTTCGTGCTTTGCTGCTCAGGGCCTTCTTTCCTAACAGTGTAAGCAGAAATTAGAAGGGAATCTTAGACGCCTGCAGCAGGGAAGTCGACCTCTTCAGGAGTATGTTCGCGAGATTTGTGATTGATGAGTGGTGTACCCCATGTCGCCTGGATGAGGCCTAGAAGGTTGAGTTAGTTGAGAGAGGACTGAATCGGAATATCTATCACTTAGAGCATTCTCGGCGAGTGCCGACGTTAGATGCAGCGATTGAGCAGGCTCAGTGGGTTGACCGAGGATCAGTGATCATGTCAGAGAGAGACGGAGCGCCAGGGACCAGCTCCGGGGAGAGGCATCCAGAGGCGCCTGAGTTGGGACAGTTGAGTAGATCGAGACCCCCGGGGCCGCCACGATCCCAGTTTGTGGGTCGTGAGCCTCAGAGGAGACAGAGACCAAGAGGTTCTCCATAGCCGTTGTATCAGCAGCAGCAGCAGGATGATTGCGCCATGTGTGGTGGGCCGTATTCTGCGCCGCAGTGTGACCACAGGCAGGGGCGATGTTTTTCGTGTGGATAGTCGGGACGTTTTCAGGCAGCATGCCCTCGAGCAGTGACTACGGCAATACCGCTTGCGACGGTACCCCGCTACCTCTTCGGGATGAAGGAGCTCCTCCGCTTACCGCCAGGCAGATAGGGACACGACGTCGGGGCAGACTGAGCGACGACCATCTACATCGAGCGGATGAGTCTGTACCGCCCGGTTGGAGGGCGCTACGGCAGTGGACCAGGTTGTCGCGGGCATGATTTCTTTACAGCAGTTTGAGTTTAGTGTTTTTGGCTTCCCTGTTTGGACTGGAGGTAGAGTTATTACCACGTGCACTAGAGGTACAGATTTCTGTTGGTATTGTGCATGCGGGGGAACCTTGTGGATTGTGTCCAGTACAGATGAGACTTGGAATTATATTGGCAAGTGTTACGGTTCAGTGGCAGCTCCACGGCTCAGATTGAGCATACAGGATGGACCAGTTGGTGCGGTATAGTGCAACTGCTGATTGTGGAATGAGATCGGTTACCCTTCCGCGAGTTGGACTAGAGGACTTCACTTTCACAGATCATCGGGGTATCCTTCCTGCAGCTGTGGCTTCAGCGGTTTGCGGCTTGGTGCTACCTTTGGATCGTTGGTGACGATAGGACTAGAGGTTGTGTCCTTAGAGGTCACGGTTAGATCGTAGCTTTCGTTTTGTAGCCACGGCTGGAACGACTTCAACACTTCTCTCCCTTTTTCTCGTCTGTGTGCTGAAATTTTCGAACAGGACGAAAACTTCGAAAGACTGCTCCAGAAATAGAGACGGTGCCCGAACCTGTTCTTGTTTGATTGGGGCAAGGGCACTGGTCCTTTCGGAATTTTCGGACTTTTCGTTAATTTCAGCCGTTTTCTAAACTGAGAGTTGTGGTTGACGACTTTCCTGCTGATGGGGCCTTTACCTTTCTTGTTGGTGGTGTGGGCGTAATTCGCGTAGTTTTGGACGAGTAGAGTTGGTCGCTTTTCCTTGTCCTTTGGAATTGTAGGGTTTTTCCAGCTTTTGGACTCCTTACCGTGTGGTTTCGCTTCGCGGAGTGTGCGTAGCGACTGGGGAGCTGGAGACGGTGTTGATGGATACTTACTTGTGGCTTTGGAAACTCCCCTTTTGAGTTGTGTTAGTTTCGAGGACGAAACTTTCTTTTAGTGGGGGAGAGTGTGAGGTCCCGGAATCCCCCGCGTAGGGTTTGCTGGTTGTTTGGCAGCTTTCGGTCGCCGTTGGGGGTGTTGGTGCGTGTGTTGGGGCCCAGAAATGGATTTGCGATGCAAATTGAAATTTAGTTGCATCACTGGAGGCCTGCGTGGTGCGTCGGTGTTGTTTGCGCTCAATTTGGACACTAGTGTTGGACTTTGGGCTTAAAAGGGGATCCCGTCGGATTTTGGAGGACCCGTCGGGTGTTTGGAAGCGGTTTCGCGCGATTCAGATGTCAAAATTGGACTCCGGGCGAAGTTTGGATAAAAGTTTACCTCTCCGGTCGCCTTCGGGAATTTTTAGAGTTGAAATTTGGCAAATCGGACTTCAGATTTGGACCCGGCGCAAAAATCGGATTGAGTGGGCATTCGGCAAATTTTCGGATGAGAATTTGGAAAAACGGACATCATTTTTGGATTCAGCGCGCGAAATCGCTAAGAATGGACTATTTACTTGCTTGATTTGGAGCCCGAATAAAATGCACGTTTTTCGAGGCGGACACGAAAATCGAGGTGTGGCACGAATCCCAAGGCTGGCGCGCGGATCGGGGCGCGAGGCGCGCGCGTGGGTCAACGCGCTCCGGCGCAGATCACGCGGGGGCCGCCATGTGGCGGCCCCCATTCGCGCCCCTGCGGGCGCGGGTGACCCGCGCCGTGTGGCGCGTTGGTGTAACGCGCCGCATGGCGCGTTGTGTCACGCGTGCCCGTGTGGCACGCGGTAACGCGTGCCACGTCGCGCAGGGGCGCGCGCCTGGACCGGGTGCGCGCGCCCCTGTGCCGTGGACCGCCGGTCAGAGGGCCCCACCTTGAGCGGTGCACCATGGACCCGGCTCGTGGCTCCTCCTCCTTCTTCTTCTCCTTCTTTTCTTTCTTCTTCTCCCCGCACACCGCTTCTCCTCCCTTTTCGTTTCTTTCTTCTTCAACCGTGCACGAGAGGGAGTGAGAGAGGGAATTTTGTGGGCTTGCGGCGGTGCGTCATGGACCTCGCTGAGCGCGCGAGGTGTTCCATCGAGCCGGATGCGCGGCGCAACGCTCGTCCTTTTGTGTTCTCCTTCGTCGCGTTTCGGTGCACAGGCTCCCCCGGTCTACTCCGACCTCCGATTCAGGCGATTCTTGCGCCGTTGGATTCGTAACAGGCAGAGCTACGATATTGGTATTTTCTACTTCCCCTAGTTTTGCACGTTTCGAGGAGTTTCTCCATACTTACTGGGACCCCTTTTTCTGATGGAGTTTTGGACAGCGACACCTTGCCGGATTTTTATCTCCGCAACCGGGCATCGGATTGAGACGCTCTTATAGACTTTTTTCATCTACTCGACGCAAGGATCGTCCCCGTATTTTTTCTTGGATTTTTGGAGGCTTCCCCGAAGGTGTACACTTCCTTTTTATCTGTACAGGAGTTTACAGTTATTTGGTTTTGGATTTCTGCGCGTCGATATTGTGGAATTTGTAACTTGGCTTACGGGACTCCGTGTTGGGCGTGCAGGTACTCGTTTCGAAGCTATCGACGTGAGGAACGCTGTGGTATTATTCTTGGACTTTTCGGAACTCCTCCAGCAGGTGAAATAATTACATCTTTGGGGTTGAATTTCAGACTGAGTGTATTTGGTCAAGTGTTGGAATAAGTGTAACCTTGGATTGTATGTTGTACCAGGAGGAGCTGTTCGGGGATTAGGGACTGTGTTTTACTGCACCATTTTGCGTGCGGACCTCGGCGCCGTGCACCGTTTTGCGTGCGGACTCCGGCTCCGTGCTCCGTTTTGCGTGCGGACCCCGTTTTGCGAGCGAACTTCAGCACCGTGCTCCGTTTTGCGTGCGGACCCCATTTTGCGAGCGGACTTCGGCTTCGTGCTCCGTTTTGCATGCGGGCTCCGACGGCGTGCTCCGTTTTGCGTGCGGACTCCAGCCGCAGACACCGTTTGCGTGCGGATCGCGTGGAGGCCAATTGCAAGTGTCTACGAGCAATTGGTGGCAAATCGAGGTGGGTGGCCCTATCTCCAAGCTTTTATGGACTGTACAGTATTTCTATTGCTGTAGGACTTTGCATGCTAGTTTATTTTTCTTGTATAGCATGCTAGATTGTAGGAATTCTTATTCCTGTTATTATCTGAGGTTCTTGTGACCTCCTTGCTCTTTATTATCTGTTAAAATGTAGAAATCTTGGAACTTGACCTAGCACCCCCGTCATATGTTGCATGTGTTTGACCAGACCTTAGAAAACCTCAATCTGGGCTAGGTTCTTTTATGCTTTAGACATCCCACACTTGCATTTCCTTCAGACATAGAGTTCCTCGCCCGGGTAGTGGGTCGAAAGGTCAGGGTATTGTGGGATGGGTTTGCACTCGGGCCTGGGGGCCGAGTGGGGTCTGGTGGCTGTGTTGTTGGGTTATAAGTAATGGATCTAAATAGGGGAAAAAACACCTAGAGGGGGGTGAATAGGTGTAAACAATAAACACTCAAAAAATCATTGCGCAATAAACCCAATGCGGAAAAATAAAAGAACACGCAAGATTTTTACGTGGAAAAACTCCAAACCGGAGTAAAAAACCACGGGACCGATAACACGGCGAAATCCACTAGAATTAACACACGTACAAGGTGATATACCGTACTCACAGACGACTCAACCTTTTTCATACGCTCCTAGTAGATCTTCCCGCTCGCTCCACGACGCTTCTCGAATCCACGATCCGCGCCCAACGCTGAATCCACAGCGTCCAACGTCGAGTCCACGACGTCCAACCGAATCCACGGTCTTCACCCAATGGCACGCTTCGAATCCACGAACGCACCTCGCTCCGAATCCACGAGAGCGGTAACACCTTGAATCCACAAGGCCACGCGAGTCCACGCGCCGATTTTGGGGTAAATCGTTGTTTGTTTGGGTGGTGATGATCCGCCGAATACTTAGATTAAAGATAGATCGGAAATACCATCTAAGTATTCATTGATTTGATTCTACTCAAAATGTGAGTATGGAAAACCTAGAATCAAATCAATCAATATAGATGAAGAACCATAGAATAGATCTATTGATTTCCGTTCTTCTCTATATATGTGGATTTTTTCTTTTGGCTATTTTTCTTCATGTATGTATACCTAGCCGATGTATTGCGGATACCCTAGAAATGAATAAGAGGGCCTATTTATAGGTTAGAAACCCTAGGAAGAATATACGGATCAAAAACAGCCTTTTCTGGAAAGAATTACCGACGGCGATCCGGATTGGATTTGGCGATCCGGATTGCAGAAGCACAAAAGACGGTTTCCAGAAAATTGCTTGTTCGGGATCCGGATCGTAGTCCCCGATCCGGATTGTTCATACAGTTTCACCAAACATCACATTCGGGATCCGGATTGCAAATCCTGATCCGGATCGGAAAAGCAAAAGGTAAAACCAGTGTTCGGGATCCGGATCAAAAGATGCTGCGATCCGGATTGAAACAGTGTATGAACAAACACCCTTCGGGATCCGGATTGCAAGCCACGATCCGGATCCTGAACATGTCCCATGTCCAGTTTTTGATGTTTAAGCAATTAAAACCTCTTCCAGGTGTTTCTACACTATAAGAAGTATTCGGATCATCAAAATTCTTTAGTTAAACGTACCTGATCCTTTTGAATTCTTCTTTCTTGAGATTGAGGTATACGATCCAAAGTTTCTTCATCTTCAATCTTCAAGACTTAATACATTCACGAAATACGCCAACTCAAATTCCGTAACAATCTCCCCCTTTGGCGGTTTCGTGACAAAACACAAATCCACAAAAGAAAATTCAAAAAGATATTTTTGTTGCTATCACCATACAACAAAAATTTACAAAAGAGATCCAGAAATTAAAAACATGAGATAAACTCCTAGAACAGACTCTAGACTTAGACATCTGTAATCTCTGCACACAGAAGGCATTCTTGACAAACAAAATCGTTAGATACCTCAAGAATTGAAACATTCAAAACCAACTACAGAGATAGAGTTTATTCTCATCATGACATTTGAAAAATTCAGATATGTAAGAGAATCATAGTTAAAACCAACATATCTTCTAAGCAATCGAAAACCAAATGTCAAAGTATGTTAGTCCAACATCAACTTGTTAGTCATATTACATGCCCAAATAGTTAGTCGAATAGTTAGTAGGAGCATGCAACCAATCAACAAATAAAAACCAAAGTTGAGTTGAAGATACTTACCTTAATGTTCACAATCATTGATCATTGTTCAAAGTTCTCAACGTTCTCTCTAACTCTCTCCCCCTTTTTGTCACAAAACAAAGCCAAATAATTACAAAACAAAGGGAGTTAAAAAGATAAACAAAAATTAAATACCTGCAACAAGCAAAGATCAAATTGAAAAACCTGCAAAGTTAGAGCAAAACGATTAAAACAGAAAGTTACTCCTGAGAGTCGGAGTCATCGGATGTCGTGCATCCCATTTTAGCAAACAACTTCTTCACTAGTTTCTTTACTGATGAGACGGACTTATTCAGAGTGATTTGAGAAGCTGTGAGGACTTCCATCTCATTTTTCATAGTATGAAGATCTCCTCGCATTGCAGTGAACTCAGCCGACATACGTTCCTGTTCATTCGACAGCCGCTGTTGTTCTTTAAGGATAGAGGTGACAGAGGCATCATCGTCAGAGGTGGATGGTGGTGCCTGCTGTGGAGGAGGAACTGGAGCTGTGGAAGTAGTTGCTGGTTGTCGAGCTCGTTGCCGGATTGGAGGAGATGGGGGATCATCTTGCTTTGTTGACAGAGACTTTACAATAGTTGTCTCATTTATTGTCCCCAAACTATACATATAAGAGCTCGCGCTTGTATCCACTTTAAACTTTTTAAGGATGCGCATGATAATCATTGGGTATGGTAGTCGCTCTGTGGGGTGAGAGTGTTCGACATACCGCGTCATCCTATGCCAAATGAGATACGGAATATTCATATTTGCTCCCATCAAAATGGTCGGGTTGCCAAGAAGATAGAGAAAGAGCATTCTATCCCACCGAAGGACTTTCGTGTTCATATTGGGAAGAATGTTGTAACAGACAATGAAGTTTATGTACTTGTACTCTTTCTTAAGTTCTTTGGAGAAAACAGAATTTCCGGTAGACAAAGTTTCCGGAACACAGATTCCGTTAACTACAACTCTCCACGAGTTGGCTGTCACGCCCCCGGGGGTTTTTGAGTCTTTTGAAGCGGAAAAACGTGTCTATATATTTTTTTTCTTTTAATAAGGTGGCATATACTTCACCCCGGTGCGTGCCAGACCGCCACATACACGAATTCACTCCGTCCACGGACAGAGTCTCCTTCGTATATGTACGGCGTCTCACTACAACATATAAATCATTCATAAACATCATACATCACACACCAACCAACAACCATGCAGTAGACATACATCATATTCAGAGTTTAATCGTTTAATTAATGCACGTCATTTAAGCGGCGTCAAAGTTTGGAAAAGATAAAACCAGAGTTGTAAAACCCGTGCCCACACGGCACTTCCTTTTGAGAAAACATTTTCGCAACCTTTATCTTATCATAAAATATGCCGCCATGTAAACACTACTGAAAGGATCATCACAGAAAACTACACCTCATCCACAGAGCTAACTAAAACATATCCACATATAAGGTGATCCACAAGCAACTAGAAATAGTATAAAGGGAAATGAGTCATAAATACGATAACCAAGAGTCCGACTACGATCCTCACGACGCAGTCCCACCGCCATCCCGGCTAACGCACCTAGGAATACCTGTCACGGAGTGGGTAAAGTCAGTGACAAACAAAGTAGATGTGTAACAATATCAATAGGGATAAAACATACGAACGCGCCGATTACGCCATAACCTTTCGTTAAACACTTGCACATTAATTTACCCTGGGCACCATTCCCAGACCACTTGTCGGGGAGACTAAAGTCCCCCCCTCGTGCACAAACACCTACTTGATGCTTTTACCTCTCACTCGCGGTGCTGGTGTGACACCTCAGCTGGCGCGAAGAGGTCCCCGCTTGCACCATTACCTTTACGGGGCACACGGGTCATAAAGGACCACTTTTCCGGAAAAGTACACCCATGCGGAGGCCAATCCGCCTGTGTACGTGCAGCATCCGAAACCGGATCGCCAAGATTGGCGTGTACTGGGCACCGCGACCGCAGCCGCACAATTATTAGATAATTAACAACAATTGAAAGGTTAAACTATTCATCTACTTTGTTAGGTAAATTAAGGAGTACTTTTAATGATGATAGATGCACTTACCTGTGCGGACTTTTCTTAGGTCCGGGTACGCAGCGGGAGAGCGCGAAGGACATTGGTGTTCCGATTTCTCTCCAATAAGGTGGGTCCACCTCTATCACTCCTAACTCGAGTAATCCTATCATTCTTTTCAGTCATAATACGATTGCAGATTTCGAGAAAAGAATCAAAGGTATCAGCTTTTTCTTTTAAGAATGCTACCCAAGTATATCTAGAATAATCATCAACCAATAAGAAAATATACCATTTACCTCCCAGAGATGGTTGACGAGTTGGCCCCATTAAATCCATATGCAAAAGTTCCAAAGGCCGTTTTGTACCTATGTGGTTCAAGTTCTTGTGTGCAGTCCTAGACTGTTTTCCTTTTTGGCAACCGCCACACACAAGGTTTTGTTCAAAAGAAAGTTTCGGAACCCCCTTGACCACATCTTTATTCGAAATTCTAGCAAGTTCCTTAAAGTTTATGTGACCTAGCCTTTCATGCCAAAGTGTTTCATTTTTCAAAGATGCTAGGTTACATTTTTCAGAAATCTTATGAGGAACTACATAACAATTGTTTTCTGATCTAACCCCCTTTAAAAAGAAAGCATGGTTCATGTCAGTTACAGTGCATTTATCAGATGAAAAATTAACTGAATAACCACTATCACAAAGTTGACTTATGCTTATGAGGTTAGTCTTAAGGCCATGAACAAATAACACATTATCTAGAACCGGGCCATCTGGAATAGCTACCGTTCCCTTTCCAACAATTTTGGAAGACCGACCATCTCCGAAAACAACAAGTCCTCCGGAGTTTTTCTCAAATGTTTGAAAACAGTTTTTATCGCCGGTCATATGACGGGAACACCCGCTATCCAGGTACCAAGACGAACTATCATATGCATGCAAAGAAACATTGGTAGCAAGACAGGGAAAAATTTCACCTTTGCGCACCCAAACCTTTTTGGAATGCGTCGGTAATGATCGTGAAGTTGATTTCCTAGGTGAGAGCGTCTTGCTTGAAGAATTGCTGCTCCTTGATGATGTCGTCTTGAGCGGTGTACTACCAAGGCTCTTTTCCTTTGAATGAATTGCACTTGATTTTCGAGGAATAGCCTTTTTGGTAGTCATTGCAAGAGGTGCTTGAGGTGTGCGTTTAGCTTCCGTCTTGCAATTTCTTCTTATGTGCCCTGAAATGCCACAACGAAAACATACCTTGGTTCTTGTCGATTCCGAGGAAGATGTAGTAGGTTTGTTGTCGTTGCTTGTCGTGAACACCGGTGTCGGAGGAGGAGATACCGACTGAGGCACAAATACTGTACCACTCGAACTTGGAATGTCTCCAGTTTGAGTGTATCCGAGGCCGAACTTATTTCTTTGACCAAGACCAAGAAGTCTGTCCAACTTACTCCTTCCAGAAGAAAATCTCTTTAAGTCATCCTTCAGTTGGCGTATGGTCTCCGTCATTTCCAATTTTTCCTGTCGAGCCTCGCCGTTGAGCTTCAAGAAGTAATTCGCTTTGTTCACCATATCCATATAATTCTTCTCGAGTTGCTCATTGGACTCTTGAAGGGAAACATTTGTTTTAATCAAATTATCCCTTTCCACTTCAAGATCGGTTGAGAGAGAGGTTACCCTTTTTACTTCTTCTTCGAGATCCTGCAATCTCCCTTTCAACCCCTTGTTTTGCTTAGCCAGTTTCTTTGAATCCCTCAAAAGTCTGTGGTAGGCTAGAGCAAAATCTTCACCTTCAGAATCATCTGATTCATCGTCCGTTGCAATCTTTTCAACAGTGGAGTTGGACAAGGAATCGGATGTACTTGCCATTAAGCACATGAAGGGTGAAGATGTAGTGGACGCGTGGAAAGCTGTCGCGTTGTCTTCTTCATCACTTGAGGATGACTCATTTGACGTGGAGTTGTCATCCCAAGTAACGACTTGCATCGCTTTCTTCTTAGCCGGATTCTTGTTGGGACATTCCGTTGAAATGTGGCCGTAGCCTCGACATTTGAAACACTGAACTTGTCCCTCAGAACTTTTCTTATCCTTTGAGAAGTTCTCTTGCTTTCTTGACTTGTAACTTGAAGAACCCTTGCCTTTCTTCGACTTTCCGAAGGATGGAGTTTTGCTTGAATTTCCCCTTCGAAAGTTGCGGCGAAACTTCCTTGTCAAGAGAGCGAGCTGCTTCTCAAAGTCCTCCATAGAAAGGTTCTCGTCGTCGTCCGAGGAGGATGAATCCGCGTCTTCTTCTTTAGTTGATTTCAATGCGTAACCTGAAGACTTAGAATAGGCTGCCTCTCGAGACGAATAGTTACTAGGAAATGTCATTTCATAAGTTTGTAAAGCACCTACTAATTCTTCTACACGCATTTCGTCCGGGTGTTTAATTGTTTCAATGGCTGCGACCTTCGGGCGAAATCGTTCAGGAAGAGTTCTTAGAATTTTTCTTACAACTTTAAATTCTGGAATCTTCTCTCCCAAGTTAGCACATGAGTTTACGATGTCTTGCAATCGTGTGTAATAGTCAGTGAAGGATTCATTCTCTGCCATAGAGATAGAGTCAAACTTGCTCGT
The DNA here is from genome assembly GCA_029168755.2 of Tillandsia fasciculata. NCBI lineage: Eukaryota > Viridiplantae > Streptophyta > Magnoliopsida > Poales > Bromeliaceae > Tillandsia > Tillandsia fasciculata. The sequence goes on along the minus strand of JAQOTM010000224.1, from coordinate 34,469 downwards.
GAGCATTTGCAGTTTCTGAATCTTCACTAGGTTAGTTCCCTCATGCGTAACTTGAAGAACATCCCAGATTTCTTTCGCAGTCTCACATGCCGAGACGCGAGAGAACTCAGTTTGTGACAAAGCATTAAATAGAGCATTAATTCCTTTGCCATTGTAAGAAGATAAGTCTATCTCTTCCTTGGTCCATTTCGACCTAGGTTTTAAGGTGCGAACATCATCTAAAATTTCAGTTGGATTAGACCATCCTAATTCAATTGATTGCCACACCCTTTCGTCGATGGAAATTAAAAAGGCTTTCATCCGCACTTTCCAGTACGCATAATTTGTTCCATCAAAGAAAGGGGGTCGATTGATGTTTCCACCTTCAACCATTGTTTACAACCCTATTCCCGCTCTGATACCACTTGTTGGGTTATAAGTAATGGATCTAAATAGGGGAAAAAACACCTAGAGGGGGGTGAATAGGTGTAAACAATAAACACTCAAAAAATCATTGCGCAATAAACCCAATGCGGAAAAATAAAAGAACACGCAAGATTTTTACGTGGAAAAACTCCAAACCGGAGTAAAAAACCACGGGACCGATAACACGGCGAAATCCACTAGAATTAACACACGTACAAGGTGATATAACGTACTCACAGACGACTCAACCTTTTACCATACGCTCCTAGTAGATCTTCCCGCTCGCTCCACGACGCTTCTCGAATCCACGATCCGCGCCCAACGCTGAATCCACAGCGTCCAACGTCGAGTCCACGACGTCCAACCGAATCCACGGTCTTCACCCAATGGCACGCTTCGAATCCACGAACGCACCTCGCTCCGAATCCACGAGAGCGGTTGCACCTTGAATCCACAAGGCCACGCGAGTCCACGCGCCGATTTTGGGGTAAATCGTTGTTTGTTTGGGTGGTGATGATCCGCCGAATACTTAGATTAAAGATAGATCGGAAATACCATCTAAGTATTCATTGATTTGATTCTACTCAAAATGTGAGTATGGAAAACCTAGAATCAAATCAATCAATATAGATGAAGAAACATAGAATAGATCTATTGATTTCCTTTCTTCTCTATATATGTGGATTTTTTCTTTTCGGCTATTTTTCTTCTGTATGTATATAGCCGATGTATTGCGGATACCCTAGAAATGAATAAGAGGGCCTATTTATAGGTTAGAAACCCTAGGAAGAATATACGGATCAAAAACAGCCTTTTCTGGAAAGAATTACCGACGGCGATCCGGATTGGATTGGCGATCCGGATTGCAGAAGCACAAAAGACGGTTTCCAGAAAATTGCTTGTTCGGGATCCGGATCGTAGTCCCCGATCCGGATCGTTCATACAGTTTCACCAAACATCACATTCGGGATCCGGATTGCAAATCCTGATCCGGATTGGAAAAGCAAAAGGTAAAACCAGTGTTCGGGATCCGGATCAAAAGATGCTGCGATCCGGATTGAACCAGTGTATGAACAAACACCCTTCGGGATCCGGATTGCAAGCCACGATCCGGATCCTGAACATGTCCCATGTCCAGTTTTTGATGTTTAAGCAATTAAAACCTCTTCCAGGTGTTTCTACACTATAAGAAGTATTCGGATCATCAAAATTCTTTAGTTAAACGTACCTGATCCTTTTGAATTCTTCTTTCTTGAGATTGAGGTATACGATCCAAAGTTTCTTCATCTTCAATCTTCAAGACTTAATACAATCACGAAATACGCCAACTCAAATTCCGTAACATGTGTTAGGCCAGTGTTAGTGTTTTGGGAACCGTTTTGAGTAAACGGGGTCCCGGGTTTCTGGTTATTCTCAGTTTTGCTCGTCACCACCGTGTTGTGATCGTGGTGCACGTGGGTTGTCAGGACCTTGAACCCAGAATGTTTTTGGACACTCATGATTTTAGTAAAACCAGTATTTTCTTTCGAAATTCTAGGGGCGTCGAAGCCTGTTCTTGTTTGATTGGGCGACGGCATCAACCCTTGGAAGTTCGGAAAAGCAAACTCATTTTTAACTGATGTTTTTCAAGAACTAAAATCTATAAAGATTGGTTTTCTCATTTCAAGTCGGTTTTCAAGGAAAAGGGTAATTTTATCCTCACCCCAAGGGGGTTGAGTAGAAACGGTGTTTTATAATAAATGTCATCTCTTTTCTAAACTTCCTTACCCGACCGGGGGGAGTGATCTGGGTTCTAAGGGCTGATTTCATTCTCGGGTCGAAAACAACGGGAGGCTACGCCTATAGCCTGTTCTTGTTTGATTGGGGACGTAGGTATTAGTTTCCCGGGGTTTTCGGACTCTTTGCGGTTCTGGCTGTGGAGCATCTCCAGCCCGTGAGTTCAGTGTATTGATGTTAGTTTCCCACTTTAACCGAGAGGGGCCGAATCCCTGAACGGTATAGGATTGAGAACTTCGATAGGCTGAGCCTAGAGTCTGTTCTTGTTTGATTAGGGTTCTAGGCACCGGTCTAACGGATTCTCGGACCTATGCCGCGTCAGTCGGTTCTTCTCGTCTATGAGCAGGGTGTCGATGTGGGAGCCGTTGGGAGTGACGGTGGTCCCGGCTGTGTAGTTCCTTCTCTAGCGAGTTAGTGTTGTGAGTTGCGTCGTTGAGGGTTCTCCGACATAGCCGTGATAGTGATTGGGCTTTTCATGTTTGAGTCGAGGTTCCATTCCGACTGAGTTGTGTTTCGATCTTGAGATACCGATCGGTTTGATCGTGGATTATAGCCTGCTGAGCCTGGCTTTTTGCCAGTTATGAGATACTTGAGTTACTTGAGTTCGTTGGGGTCGCTCCCCTCGAGCTACGCCCCGGGTGCGATGATGATACCGAGCCTGACGAGGCTGCGATGATGCGACTAGTTGATACACTAGAGTTCGCTTGAGATAGTCGGACAGGACGCCCCACGTAAATCCCGTCCTCATGTGGATGTGTGGTGGTGGGTAGGTGCGATCCTAGTCGACAGGCGCAGGCTTGACTGGACCCTATGTGGCAGTCATAGAGATTGGGTGTTATGTGTGAGAGAGTATGCATATCATGTGTCTTAGTTGTGTTTCCTTTGAGCATAGTATTTATGACATATGGTCAGTAGTGAGTGGATGCATACCATCATCTGTGTTTCCTTTTCCATTGAGCATAGTAGATAGAGGCACAGTAGCTGTAGAGTTATTTCTTTCCAGCTCCTTTCTTTCAGTACTACCTTGTTACTTTTGCCTCTAGTAGACTTGGTGGGCAGACCGTTGGGCTTGTAGACGGCACCCACTGAGAACTACTGTGGGAAGTAGTTCTCACACCCGTCGTGGTGTTTTTCCCCAGGGACATCTGCTCCTGTTCCTGTCTTCCAGTTGCTGATCCTTCAGACCGGTTCGAGGGAGTCGCGAGCTAGTTCCTTACCCGTCGTCGGAGTGTAGCGGTACCCCTTTTCAGTGGAGAGCTTCAGTAGATTAGGTTGCTGCTTTTTCCTCTGTTGAGAGAACCTTGTAGTGAGGTATAGAGTTGTACCTTTTGTTCTACAGTTTGAGAGACTGTTGTAGTGAGGATATTTTTTTGTATCGTGAGCTTGTACACTGATGTATTTATTGGAGATATCTTCCTTTTGAGTTTTGTATCAGAGGACTTTTTATATGATCGTATTTGGGAGATGGATATTGTTTTATTTTCAGTTGTACAGAGTTTGGATTTCAGTTTTTGCAGTAGTTTACTTTTAGCTCTGATATCTGTTTAGCTGTAGATGTTTCTTTTTGCAGGTTAGACGCTTCGTCTGTACGGCAGTTTCCGTACAGATGGCGGATCTGTTGGCGAGCCCGGGTCGCAGTTTCGACCCCGGGGCGTGACAGACTAGAGTGGTATCAGAGCCTAGGTTGTAGGTCATTGTGGACTTAGAAACCCTAGGCTTGTGGTTGGACATTAGGATGACTACGTGAGAGTCGTGACTTTTAGCGAGAGCCCTGATTGAGTTTTGTACCTCTCCCAAGAGATGGGATGAGTGATTGGCATGTTTATTCTCCTAAGTGATTATGTTGGCTGCAGACAACATAATGCTATGGAATGGATGACATGCCTTAGACTTTCGCTGGAATGGGTCGTATGGTTGTTGTGTCCTGATGTTTGTTATTTTGCAGTGGACTATGATACCCCTGCGACGTCGTGTAGCGAAGATGGCACATTCCGCATCTGAAGAGTACCCTAGCAGCGGGAAGCAGAGCTGTCAGAGCAGAGCGAGACCCAAGAGTTATGGAATCAGATGGCACCGATGTCGGAGGCTGTCAGATGCCAGGAGGAAGCCATGGAATGTTGGATGCGCTTGTTGGAGCAGAGAGCACAGCTGGTTGCAGTACCGCTTGAGAGTCCTCCAGCACTTTCTTCCTATGCAGTGGCATATTCAGTTGTACCAGTGGCACCGATGGAGCGAGTTTCGTGCTTTGCTGCTCAGGGCCTTCTTTCCTAACAGTGTAAGCAGAAATTAGAAGGGAATCTTAGACGCCTGCGGCAGGGAAGTCGACCTCTTCAGGAGTATGTTCGCGAGATTTGTGATTGATGAGTGGTGTACCCCATGTCGCCTGGATGAGGCCTAGAAGGTTGAGTTAGTTGAGAGAGGACTGAATCGGAATATCTATCACTTAGAGCATTCTCGGCGAGTGCCGACGTTAGATGCAGCGATTGAGCAGGCTCAGTGGGTTGACCGAGGATCAGTGATCATGTCAGAGAGAGACGGAGCGCCAGGGACCAGCTCCGGGGAGAGGCATCCAGAGGCGCCTGAGTTGGGACAGTTGAGTAGATCGAGACCCCCGGGGCCGCCACGATCCCAGTTTGTGGGTCGTGAGCCTCAGAGGAGACAGAGACCAAGAGGTTCTCCATAGCCGTTGTATCAGCAGCAGCAGCAGGATGATTGCGCCATGTGTGGTGGGCCGTATTCTGCGCCGCAGTGTGACCACAGGCAGGGGCGATGTTTTCGTGTGGATAGTCGGGACGTTTTTCAGGCAGCATGCCCTCGAGCAGTGACTACGGCAATACCGCTTGCGACGGTACCCCGCTACCTCTTCGGGATGAAGGAGCTCCTCCGCTTACCGCCAGGCAGATAGGGACACGACGTCGGGACAGACTGAGCGACGACCATCTACATCGAGCGGATGAGTCTGTACCGCCCGGTTGGAGGGCGCTACGGCAGTGGACCAGGTTGTCGCGGGCATGATTTCTTTACAGCAGTTTGAGTTGAGTGTTTTTGGCTTCCCTGTTTGGACTGGAGGTAGAGTTATTACCACGTGCACTAGAGGTACAGATTTCTGTTGGTATTGTGCATGCGGGGGACCTTGTGGATTGTGTCCAGTACAGATGAGACTTGGAATTATATTGGCAAGTGTTACGGTTCAGTGGCAGCTCCACGGCTCAGATTGAGCATACAGGATGGACCAGTTGGTGCGGTATAGTGCAACTGCTGATTGTGGAATGAGATCGGTTACCCTTCCGCGAGTTGGACTAGAGGACTTCACTTTCACAGATCATCGGGGTATCCTTCCTGCAGCTGTGGCTTCAGCGGTTTGCGGCTTGGTGCTACCTTTGGATCGTTGGTGACGATAGGACTAGAGGTTGTGTCCTTAGAGGTCACGGTTAGATCGTAGCTTTCGTTTTGTAGCCACGGCTGGAACGACTTCAACACTTCTCTCCCTTTTTCTCGTCTGTGTGCTGAAATTTTCGAACAGGACGAAAACTTCGAAAGACTGCTCCAGAAATAGAGACGGTGCCCGAACCTGTTCTTGTTTGATTGGGGCAAGGGCACTGGTCCTTTCGGAATTTTCGGACTTTTCGTTAATTTCAGCCGTTTTCTAAACTGAGAGTTGTGGTTGACGACTTTCCTGCTGATGGGGCCTTTACCTTTCTTGTTGGTGGTGTGGGCGTAATTCGCGTAGTTTTGGACGAGTAGAGTTGGTCGCTTTTCCTTGTCCTTTGGAATTGTAGGGTTTTTCCAGCTTTTGGACTCCTTACCGTGTGGTTTCGCTTCGCGGAGTGTGCGTAGCGACTGGGGAGCTGGAGACGGTGTTGATGGATACTTACTTGTGGCTTTGGAAACTCCCCTTTTGAGTTGTGTTAGTTTCGAGGACGAAACTTTCTTTTAGTGGGGGAGAGTGTGAGGTCCCGGAATCCCCCGCGTAGGGTTTGCTGGTTGTTTGGCAGCTTTCGGTCGCCGTTGGGGGTGTTGGTGCGTGTGTTGGGGCCCAGAAATGGATTTGCGATGCAAATTGAAATTTAGTTGCATCACTGGAGGCCTGCGTGGTGCGTCGGTGTTGTTTGCGCTCAATTTGGACACTAGTGTTGGACTTTGGGCTTAAAAGGGGATCCCGTCGGATTTTGGAGGACCCGTCGGGTGTTTGGAAGCGGTTTCGCGCGATTCAGATGTCAAAATTGGACTCCGGGCGAAGTTTGGATAAAAGTTTACCTCTCCGGTCGCCTTCGGGAATTTTTAGAGTTGAAATTTGGCAAATCGGACTTCAGATTTGGACCCGGCGCAAAAATCGGATTGAGTGGGCATTCGGCAAATTTTCGGATGAGAATTTGGAAAAACGGACATCATTTTTGGATTCAGCGCGCGAAATCGCTAAGAATGGACTATTTACTTGCTTGATTTGGAGCCCGAATAAAATGCACGTTTTTCGAGGCAGACACGAAATCGAGGCGTGGCACGAATCCCAAGGCTGGCGCGCGGATCGGGGCGCGAGGCGCGCGCGTGGGTCAACGCGCTCCGGCGCAGATCACGCGGGGGCCGCCATGTGGCGGGCCCCCATTCGCGCCCCTGCGGGCGCGGGTGACCCGCGCCGTGTGGCGCGTTGGTGTAACGCGCCGCATGGCGCGTTGTGTCACGCGTGCCCGTGTGGCACGCGGTAACGCGCGCCACGTCGCGCAGGGCGCGCGCCTGGACCGGGTGCGCGCGCCCCTGTGCCGTGGACCGCCGGTCAGAGGGCCCCACCTTGAGCGGTGCACCATGGACCCGGCTCGTGGCTCCTCCTCCTTCTTCTTCTCCTTCTTTCTTTCTTCTTCTCCCCGCACACCGCTTCTCCTCCCTTTTCGTTTCTTTCTTCTTCAACCGTGCACGAGAGGGAGTGAGAGAGGGAATTTTGTGGGCTTGCGGCGGTGCGTCGTGGACCTCGCTGAGCGCGCGAGGTGTTCCATCGAGCCGGATGCGCGGCGCAACGCTCGTCCTTTTGTGTTCTCCTTCGTCGCGTTTCGGTGCACAGGCTCCCCCGGTCTACTCCGACCTCCGATTCAGGCGATTCTTGCGCCGTTGGATTCGTAACAGGCAGAGCTACGATATTGGTATTTTCTACTTTCCCTAGTTTTGCACGTTTCGAGGAGTTTCTCCATACTTACTGGGACCCCTTTTTCTGATGGAGTTTTGGACAGCGACACCTTGCCGGATTTTTATCTCCGCAACCGGGCATCGGATTGAGACGCTCTTATAGACTTTTTTCATCTACTCGACGCAAGGATCGTCCCCGTATTTTTTCTTGGATTTTTGGAGGCTTCCCTGAAGGTGTACACTTCCATTTTATCTGTACAGGAGTTTACAGTTATTTGGTTTTGGATTTCTGCGCGTCGATATTGTGGAATTTGTAACTTGGCTTACGGGACTCCGTGTTGGGCGTGCAGGTACTCGTTTCGAAGCTATCGACGTGAGGAACGCTGTGGTATTATTCTTGGACTTTTCGGAACTCCTCCAGCAGGTGAAATAATTACATCTTTGGGGTTGAATTTCAGACTGAGTGTATTTGGTCAAGTGTTGGAATAAGTGTAACCTTGGATTGTATGTTGTACCAGGAGGAGCTGTTCGGGGATTAGGGACTGTGTTTTACTGCACCGTTTTGCGTGCGGACCTCGGCGCCGTGCACCGTTTTGCGTGCGGACCCCTTTTGCGAGCGGACTTCGGCACCGTGCTCCGTTTTGCGTGCGGACCCCGTTTTGCGAGCGGACTTCGGCTTCGTGCTCCGTTTTGCGTGCGGGCTCCGACGGCGTGCTCCGTTTTGCGTGCGGACTCCAGCCGCGGACACCGTTTGCGTGCGGATCGCGTGGAGGCCAATTGCAAGTGTCTACGAGCAATTGGTGGCAAATCGAGGTGGGTGGCCCTATCTCCAAGCTTTTATGGACTGTACAGTATTTCTATTGCTGTAGGACTTTGCATGCTAGTTTATTTTTCTTGTATAGCATGCTAGATTGTAGGAATTCTTATTCCTTTTATTATCTGAGGTTCTTGTGACCTCCTTGCTCTTTATTATCTGTTAAAATGTAGAAATCTTGGAACTTGACCTAGCACCCCCGTCATATGTTGCATGTGTTTGACCAGACCTTAGAAAACCTCAATCTGGGCTAGGTTCTTTTATGCTTTAGACATCCCACACTTGCATTTCCTTCAGACATAGAGTTCCTCGCCCGGGTAGTGGGTCGAGAGGTCAGGGTATTGTGGGATGGGTTTGCACTCGGGCCTGGGGGCCGAGTGGGGTCTGGTGGCTGTGTTAGGCCAGTGTTAGTGTTTTGGGAACCGTTTTGAGTAAACGGGGTCCCGGGTTTCTGGTTATTCTCAGTTTTGCTCGTCACCACCGTGTTGTGATCGTGGTGCACGTGGGTTGTCAGGACCTTGAACCCAGAATGTTTTTGGACACTCATGATTTTAGTAAAACCAGTATTTTCTTTCGAAATTCTAGGGGCGTCGAAGCCTGTTCTTGTTTGATTGGGCGACGGCATCAACCCTTGGAAGTTCGGAAAAGCAAACTCATTTTTAACTGATGTTTTTCAAGAACTAAAATCTATAAAAATTGGTTTTCTCATTTCAAGTCGGTTTTCAAGGAAAAGGGTAATTTTATCCTCACCCCAAGGGGGTTGAGTGGAAACGATGTTTTATAATAAATGTCATCTCTTTTCTAAACTTCCTTACCCGACCGGGGTGAGTGATCTGGGTTCTAAGGGCTGATTTCATTCTCGGGTCGAAAACAACGGGAGGCTACGCCTATAGCCTGTTCTTGTTTGATTGGGACGTAGGTATTAGTTTCCCGGGGTTTTCGGACTCTTTGCGGTTCTGGCTGTGGAGCATCTCCAGCCCGTGAGTTCAGTGTATTGATGTTAGTTTCCCACTTTAACCGAGAAGGGCCGAATCCCTGAACGGTATAGGATTGAGAACTTCGATAGGCTGAGCCTAGAGTCTGTTCTTGTTTGATTAGGGTTCTAGGCACCGGTCTAACGGATTCTCGGACCTATGCCGCGTCAGTCGGTTCTTCTCGTCTATGAGCAGGGTGTCGATGTGGGAGCCGTTGGGAGTGACGGTGGTCCCGGCTGTGTAGTTCCTTCTCTAGCGAGTTAGTGTTGTGAGTTGCGTCGTTGAGGGTTCTCCGACATAGCCGTGAGAGTGGTTGGGCTTTTCATGTTTGAGTCGAGGTTCCATTCCGACTGAGTTGTGTTTCGAGCTTGAGATACCGATCGGTTTGATCGTGGATTATAGCCTGCTGAGCCTGGCTTTTTGCCAGTTATGAGATACTTGAGTTACTTGAGTTCGTTGGGGTCGCTCCCCTCGAGCTACGCCCCGGGTGCGATGATGATACCGAGCCTGACGAGGCTGCGATGATGCGACTAGTTGATACACTAGAGTTCGCTTGAGATAGTCGGACAGGACGCCCCACGTAAATCCCGTCCTCATGTGGATGTGTGGTGGTGGGTAGGTGCGATCCTAGTCGACAGGCGCAGGCTTGACTGGACCCTATGTGGCAGTCATAGAGATTGGGTGTTATGTGTGAGAGAGTATGCATATCATGTGTCTTAGTTGTGTTTCCTTTGAGCATAGTACTTATGACATATGGTCAGTAGTGAGTGGATGCATACCATCATCTGTGTTTCCTTTTCCATTGAGCATAGTAGATAGAGGCACAGTAGCTGTAGAGTTATTTCTTTCCAGCTCCTTTCTTTCAGTACTACCTTGTTACTTTTGCCTCTAGTAGACTTGGTGGGCAGACCGTTGGGCTTGTAGACGGCACCCACTGAGAACTACTGTGGGAAGTAGTTCTCACACCCGTCGTGGTGTTTTTCCCCAGGGACATCTGCTCCTGTTCCTGTCTTCCAGTTGCTGATCCTTCAGACCGGTTCGAGGGAGTCGCGAGCTAGTTCCTTACCCGTCGTCGGAGTGTAGCGGTACCCCTTTTCAGTGGAGAGCTTCAGTAGATTAGGTTGCTGCTTTTTCCTCTGTTGAGAGAACCTTGTAGTGAGGTATAGAGTTGTACCTTTTGTTCTACAGTTTGAGAGACTGTTGTAGTGAGGATATTTTTTTGTATCGTGAGCTTGTACACTGATGTATTTATTGGAGATATCTTCCTTTTGAGTTTTGTATCAGAGGACTTTTTATATGATCGTATTTGGGAGATGGATATTGTTTTATTTTCAGTTGTACAGAGTTTGGATTTCAGTTTTTGCAGTAGTTTACTTTTAGCTCTGATATCTGTTTAGCTGTAGATGTTTCCTTTTGCAGGTTAGACGCTTCGTCTGTACGGCAGTTTCCGTACAGATGGCGGATCTGTTGGCGAGCCCGGGTCGCAGTTTCGACCCCGGGGCGTGACAGTCGAGGGTTAGGGTGTTGGTAGATCGGGTGTCGCACGCGTCGTGGGTTGTGGTAACGGGAAGCCGCCGCCGTCGTTGTCAAATGGGAGGCCGCCGCCGCCGTTATCATGCCCATGGGGTCGTCGCCGTGTTCGCGGGGTCATCACCGGAGCCGCGGGGGTCGAAACGGAAGAAGCACTGTTCATCCCGTACGGCTCCTCCCCCGCGCGGTCCACCGGAGTGGCGTGCGCCCAGCGCACGTCCCACAGCCGGATGGCGCGGAACCAGGTGCACGGTCGCGTGCGCCAGCCCGTCCCGCGCACCACGGTGCACGCCTCCAGCGTGCACCCGGTGCGCGTCGCCGCGGCCCGAGGGGGTGAGCCCGGTGCGCGCCCTGCGCATGCACCGGCCCGGCCCGCTTGCCGCGGTGCACGCCTCCAGCGTGCACCCGGTGCGTGCCGCATCGCCGTGGGGGTGAGCCCGGTGCACGCCCTGCGCATGCACCGGCCCGGCCCAAGCTGCCTGGTGCACGCGCCCGGGTGAACCCGGTCTGCGCCGCGCCTCCTCTGCACTGTGGACCCGGTCCACGCCTCTGCCCGTGCACCAGCCCCCAGCCCGGACGCCCGGTAACTCCGTTTGGCCCGTTTTTGGCCCGTTTCACCTCGTTTTTGAATGTTTTCGACCGCGACGATGCTTTTAACAACGCTTTTTAAGTGTAGTGTCTTTCGGGGCAAAGTTTGGGGGTTACGGGTTTCGCGGGGGACAGTGTTAGCTTATTATTGTTTACCTTGGGGACTTTCTAGGTCCGCGTGCCGATCGAGTGGGGTGCAGGAAGTCAACTTCTTGCGTACCGACCAAACGCTGTCCAGGTGGGTGTTCCTTCAAGTCCTAACACTTATGAGACGTAGTAAAGTTCGTGTATGCATGAATACAATGATGTTGACCTTATGATCTCATCTAACTCCTGTTTTCCATAAACATATTATTAGCATGAATATAATGATATTGACCTCATGATCTCATCTAACTCCTGTCTTCCATAAACATGTTATTAGCATGAATATAATGATATTGACCTTATGATCTCATCTAACGCTTGTTTTCCATAAGTTTTTTATTACTAATATCTCTGGCAACTACGGGTCGCTCTGGTTATGACACACCCACTTACACAAGTTTGAGCCCAAGGTTTGCTTGCACGCACACCGGCGGTTTAGCCACCGCACTGGTGTATTTTTCCAGAAAAATGGCATGTCGGCCCGTGTACCCCACGACTAGTGATGATGGGGACCTCTCACGGCTGCTCACGCACCGCACGAGCGTCGTGGAGGGGTATAGGCAAATCAAGAGAGGCATTAGCACGTTTGATTGTTACAGGAGCAAGGGCATATGTTTGAGCATTACAGGCAGATGCACATGTTTGGCTCGTTACAGGATACCGTGGCTCCCTTGAGAGGGAGTAAACATGGACACGCGGGTGGCTCGGTTTGCATTATCTTCAGTTTTCCATTTATCGCATATATATTGTTCCCTTGGTTTATGTTGCATCTGGTAGTATCACTGACTCCCCACTCTGTGACAGGTTGGTCGGGCGCGGGCACGGGACGGATGTGAGAACGGTCTAGGAAGATGTTTCATTTTTCTTTCACTTTCTTTCAAGTGACTTTGCGAGGTTTTATTCATGTAAATCTCTTTAGTCGTTTCGTGCTTTGTGTGCAGGTTCATCTGTAAAGTACCGGGACTTCGGATAGCGCGTCGACCACACAAGATGGCATGGAGCAAAGAGTTGCCTTGGGCATGTTGCATTTGAGTTTGCAGTTGATGCCGGGTTGATTCGGATCAACGCAGAAGCTCCAGCTCGATTCGGGATTTTTCCGGGCTTTGTATGCCGTTTGAGGATGAGATTTGGAAATTACCGACTTCGCAGTGGAGTGCCGGAAATGCGGGAACACTTGGAACAGGTATACTTTCAATTTACAGCGGGGTTCGGGAGGTTCCGGGCCAGTGCGGAGGCTCCGAGAGCAAAAAGTGACTTGGAGTTGGCTAAAAAGGAAATTAATTAATTAGTTAATTAATTAAGAAAAATTAATTATTGGATTGTTTTTTTAACTATGATGGAATTAAGAGAAGAGAAAAGAGAAATGAAAGATTGAATGGTTTTAGATTTTATTGGATGGGTGGCATGATGGGCTCTTACACCTCATTAATTAAGCCACCAACCCTTAATTAATGAGTCGCCACGTCACCTTCTTCTCCCCTGCATAAAACAGAGGAAAGCCTTGAGAACAGAGGAAAGAAGTGAGGATGAAAGAAGAAGAAGGAAGAAGAAGAAGGGAAGAGCTTGAAGATTTTGAGTGTGCTTTTGATGTTGGACTTCCTCCTAGAAGCCGTACGGAGCGAGCGGAGCACGCGCGTCGAGGCTCCAATGAGGTATGTTGTGCAGTTTTTTTTGCCTGTTAGAGTGAGGGAGAAGCTTGGGTTTCTTCCTTGATTTTTTTTGGGTTTTTTTTTTGGAGTGGTGTAGGTGTGGACTGGTTGTCCACAAACCCTGCAGGACTGCTGCAGGAGCTCGCCGCACGGGCGCGCAATGGCACCGCGCGCGGCTGGCCCTGTCGCTGCGCTGGCACACAGGGGTGCCGCGCGCGCGACAGGCGGCGCGTGCTGCGCGGGCGCACGCAGGCGCCGCGCGCAGCAGCGCCTGGCCGCTGCGCGGGCGCCATCGGCGCGCGCGCAGCAGCGCCAAGCCGCTGCGCGGGCGCCAGGGGGGTGCCGCGTGCAGCAGGCCGCAGGCACTGCGCGGGTGCCATGGGCGCCGTGCGCAGTTGCTGCCGCCGCTCTGCAGCGAGGCAGGCGCCACGCTGCAGGGCTGCGCGCCGCGCGACTAGCACCGGCGGCGCGTGCTGGTGCCGCGCGGGCAGCGGCTGGGCGGCGCGCGCGACGGCCTGTGCGAAGGAGAGTTTCTCGCGTGTGGCCTATTTGACGAGGTTTTTTTCCCCTTTTTGCTCTCGCAGGACGTCGTTGTGTTGCACGATTTTCGGCAAAGTGCCGTGCGGAGCTCGGATCGAGTGCGCGGCGCGCGGCCTTCGCTTGTGCAGTCTGGACAGTGGTGTGTTATATGGGTTCTGAGCTGCTGATTTTAGTTCCAAGTTTTGGAATTTTGTGGAATATTAGGATTGTGAGCTTGGGGTGCTGTGAGCATGGAGCTTATGTTGTGGAATTTATTTTGTGCTGCTGTTTTGGCAGTGTGTGTAGTATGTACTATGGATAATGTGTGTGTCCTTGGAGGCTTGTAAAAGAATCATATGAGGGTTTTATTGGTTGTATGTAGTGAGTTCAGGTGATGAAGCTTGAGAGTGTGTTGGGATTATTTGTTGTGTTGGAACCTTAGTGAATGAGATGTGTGGGTGTGTTGTGAGCTTGCTGTTGGTAGTGATGGTCTTGTAGCTGCTGTTGGAGCTTGTTAGTGTGCTTTATGTGGGACTTGCAGAGTGTTGTGAGGGTTCATGTATTTCAAATGTGTTATGTGTACTGTGGGATGTTGGTATGTGAATTTGGAACTGGTAGAAGTTGTATAAGTGGGAATTCTTTTGAGTTAGTATTGTGGCTTTTGGACTGAGGGTTGTTGGGTTGTACTATTATGGATCTAAATAGGGGAAAAAACACCTAGAGGGGGGGTGAATAGGTGTAAACAATAAACACTCAAAAAATCATTGCGCAATAAAACCCAATGCGGAAATAAAAAATAACACGCAAGATTTTTACGTGGAAAAACTCCAAACCGGAGTAAAAAAACCACGGGACCGATAACACGGCGAAATCCACTAGAATTAACACACGTACAAGGTGATATAACGTACTCACTGACGACTCAACCTCTTACCATACGCTCCTAGTAGATCTTCTCCGCTCGTTCCACGACGCTTCTCGAATCCACGATCCGCGCCCAACGCTGAATCCACAGCGTCCAACGTCGAGTCCACGACGTCCGACCGAATCCACGGTCTTCACCCAGTAGCACGCTTCGAATCCACGAACGTACCTCGCTCCGAATCCACGAGAGCGGTTGCACCTTGAATCCACAAGGCCACGCGAGTCCACGCGCCGATTTAGGGTAAATCGTTGTTTTTGGGTGGTGATGATCCGCCGAATACTTAGATTAGAAATAGATCGGAAATACCATCTAAGTATTCATTGATTTGATTCTACTCAAAATCTGAGTTTGGAAAACCTAGAATCAAATCAATCAATATAGATGAAGAAACATAGAATAAATCTATTGATTTCCTTTCTTCTCTATATATGTGGATATTTCTTTTTCGGCTATATTTACCGATGTGCGGATATGCCCTAGAAAATGAATACAGGGCCTATTTATAGGTTAGAAACCATTGGAAGAAGATAAGGATCAAAAACTGCCTTTTCTGGAGATTTTACGGACGGCGATCCGGATTGGAATTGGACGATCCGGATTGCAGAAGCAAGAAAGACGATTTCCAGAAAAATGCTAGTTCGGGATCCGGATCGAAGTCCCCGATCCGGATCGTTCATACAGTTTCACCAAACATCACGTTCGGGATCCGGATTGCAAATCTTGATCCGGATCGTGCAAGTAAAAAGGTAAAACCAGTGTTCGGGATCCGGATCATGAAATGCTGCGATCCGGATTGAAACAGTGTATGAACGAACACCCTTCGGGATCCGGATTGCCGAGCCCGATCCGGATCCTGAACATGTCCCATGTCCAGTTTTTGATGTTTATGCAATAAAACATTCTTCCAGGTGTTTCTACACTATAAGAAGTATTCGGATCACCAAAAATCTTTAGTTAAACATACCTGATCCTTTTGAATTCTTCTTTCTTGAGATTGAGGTATATGATCCAAAGTTTCTTCATCTTCAATCTTCAAGACTTAACACTTTCACGAAATACGCCAACTCAAATTCCGTAACAATCTCCCCCTTTGGCGGTTTCGTGACAAAACACAAATCCACAAAAGAAAATTCAAAAAGATATTTTTGTTGCTATCACCATACAACAAAAATTTACAATGGAGATCCAAAAATTAAATACATGAGATAAACTCCTAAAACAGACTCTAGACTTAGACATCTGTAATCTCTGCACAAAGAAATCATTCTTGACAAACGAAATCGTTAGATACCTCAAGAATTGAATCATACAAAACCAAATACAGAGATAGAGTTTATTCTCATCATGACATTTGAAAGATATGTAAGAGAATCATAGTTAAAACCAACATATCTTCTAAGCATTCAAAAACCAAATGTCACAAGATGTTAGTCCAACATCAACTTGTTAGTCATATTACATGCCCAAATAGTTAGTCAAATAGTTAGTAGGGACATGCAACCAATCAACAAATAAAAACCAAGTTGAAGTTGAGAACATACTTACCTTGATGATCATTCACACATTTTCACACATCATCATTGTTCATCATCTTACCTTTCATTTCACAGTTCACAGTCATCATTGTTCAAGTTCTCTCTAAACTCTCTCCCCCTTTTTGTCACAAACAAAGCCAATAATTACAAAAAAAAGAGAGTTAAAAAGATAAACAAACATGAGAGGTGAAAAACCTGCAATGAGCAAAAGAAAGTTAGAACAGAAAATTTATTCCTGAGAGTCGGAGTCATCAGAGGTGGTGCATCCCATTTTGGCAAACATTTTCTTCATCAGTTTTTTCATCGAAGAAACGGACTTAGTCAAAGTAATTTGAGATGCAGTGATGGTTTCCAGCTCCTTTTTCACAACTTGAAGTTCTCCTCTCATTTCAGTGAACTCAGCCGACATGCGTTCTTGTTCATTGGAAAGTCGCTGTTGTTCTTTAAATATAGAGCTGACGGAGGCATCATCATCAGAGGTGGATGGAGGTGCCTGCTGAGATGGAGGAACAGGGGCTGTAGAGGTAGTTGCTTGTGGTCGAGCTCTTTGTCGGATTGGAGGAGATGGAGGATCATCTTGCTTTGTTGATAGGGACTTTACAATAGTTGTCTCATTAATGGTGCCCAAACTATACATGTAAGAGCTCGCGCTTGTATCCACTTTAAACTTCTTAAGGATGCGCATGATTATCATTGGGTATGGCAGTCTCTCTGTGGGGTGAGAGTGTTCGACATACCGCGTCATCCGAGACCAAATGAGATAAGGAATATTCAAGTTTGCTCCCATCAATGCGGCCGGGTTACCAAGAAGATAAAGGAATAACATCCTATCCCATCGAAGCACCTTCGTGTTCATGTTGGGAAGAATGTTGTAGCAGATAATGAAGTTTATATACTTATACTCTGTACGAAGCTCTTTGGAGAATACCGAATTTCCGGTAGACAGAGTATCCGGAAGACAAATTCCATTAACTACAACTCTCCAGGAGTTCTCGTTGAAGCTTTGAGTTTTTAGGTAATGGATTCCATCAGATCTGGCTTTCATACCGAGTACCTCTCCAATCAGTTGGGGAGTGACTTTGATTTTGATACCTTTAACCAAGGTGTGAAATTCTCGACGTCCGTCATCATGATCAATTAGACTTGCAGCATTCTGATAAAACATGCGAACTGAATGTGGACAATACCCAGTTGATTCAGGAAAGTTGCAAATTGGACCGAGACCAACTTGATTAAATAAAGTCCCAAAGGCTGCAGATCGTTCCATCATTGGCTTGACATTGACATGTCTCTCACCAATGCATTCCCTTTTCTCAAAATCTTTGATTCTCGCCGAGCTGATGAATTCCTGTGGTGGAGGCCGGCTAGCAACTGGTTGCTCAATGGAAATTCCTTGAGCACTGGTTCTTTTTCTTGCCCCGGTTTTCTTTCTTGTTCCAATTTGACTTGGTTCCATTGGGGCTTTTCCTTTTCAGCTGCAGTAGGCTGAGGCTTTGCCTTTGAAGCTTCAGCAGGTGCTTTCCTTTGGAGATAATAGGGACATCTTCCTCAATCTCAATGTTATCCCAGTCAATTGATTCCGTCTCAGATTCCGTCTCGGAATCATTCTGAGCTCTCTTCGTTCTCTTGGCCCTTTTAGGCTTGGCAGCATCCTTGACATGAACCATGGCAGCAAGTAGGAAAATGATCCATGTGATCACCATTTTGAGTGCTAGTGAAAAATGTCCTGTGAAGAGCAACTCAAGAACATGAAAAATCGTCAATTTTGAAAAATTTGAAAAATTGTACCCAAACAATCATAATCATGTAGAGAAGCTAAGAATCAAATTAGTTTTGCAAAAAGAATTTTAAAAATAGATCAATCGCATGATTTTCAAAAATTCCTCTTTTATGCCCTAAAACCGAATTTTTAGAAATCGAAGCCCAAAAATTCGTTTATCTTGAGAAAACCCAGCATAAAAGCAAAACTAATCTACCCAGAGTTCTTATTTCAAAAGAAATTTGATCAAAAACCATTCACAAACGAAAAAGATCCATGATTTCCACTCACGTTTTGAGCAAACATGAAAAACTGTGAAAAACCGAGATTTTGATCAATAAAACTTACTTGGAATCGAAGAACTTGAGTTTGGAAGCTCCAAGATGCAAGAAATCTAGAGAGAGAAGCTCTAGAGACTTGAGAACAAAAGATTAGGGTAAAAGAAATCAAATCTCTTTGTTCTATAATAAACCCTAGCCGTGATCCGGATCGGATCGAGAATGTGATCCGGATCGGCTACCCGCAGGAGAATCCTGCGTTCGGGATCCGGATCACTTACCCCGATCCGGATCGGCTTCAACTTTTTCTCCAGAAAAATTTAGAAAAATTCCATAAAATCCAGAAAAAGTATGTAAGCACTTTACCATATCAACTTTAAACAAAAATCATCGTTTCATACAACAAGAAATAGATTATACAAAATCTATCAAAAATACTCAAAAATGAAACGAAAATTTATGGAAATTAAAACACTTAAAGTTGAACAACTTCAATTACATCTATCCTGATCTTATGCGTAATGCCTTTATCAAATCATCAATTTTGGTAAAGAAAATGAAATACCAAGATCAATAGATGTTTGAAATCCCAGATAAGTTAGATAATATATCTAGACAATCTGTTGAAGGAGTGGCTCTTTGAGCATCTTTTATCAAAAATCCCACCTTATACCAACCATGAAATATGACTGAGTCAAGTATTTCAATATGCATTTCATCAACAATTTTAAAACAAAAATTTGCTTTGCATTCATGGGTATCTTTTTTTTTCATTTTCCTCCATGTGGTGGTAGTTTTCACACTCCTCATTGGGATGTAACTCTTTCCACATCTTTTGAGCATTTTACATTTCTTTGACTCCCCCTCAATTGGCTATCAATTATTTAATATATAAGGTATTCAACCAAAAATTGATCTCGCATTCATACTCGACTAAGCAATCAAATATGATAATGACTATACCAAGAGATCATTGAGAGAGAAATTGACTTTGATCACTTAAAAGATGGTTTAATTAACATAAATGATCATTGCAACATTGAAATATTATGATATCAAAAGCATAATAAATTTCTAAATGCATGAAAGGATGCAATTAAAGTCAATTATGATTTATGCTCAATTAATGTCCTATGTACAAACATAGATAAAGAACAAAACAAAAACAAAAACAAAACCTAACCTAAGCAAAGGTTTCAAAAAGAGGTTATTTCAAGGAAAGCATGCCAATTGCTTTACGCAAGTGAATAAAACGTTTTTGATCCAAAGGTTTTGTTAAGATATCAGCTAATTGATCCTCAGTTGAAATATATGACAGTTGAAGAATATTTGATTCAACTAGCTCTCTAAGAAAATGATATCTAAGTTCAATATGTTTTGTTCTAGAGTGCAACACAGGGTTTTTTGAAATGTTAATAGCACTAGTGTTGTCACATAAAATGGTTACCGAAGATGCTGAAATCCGGAAATCGCTCAACACGCTTTTCATCCAAATCAATTGGGTTGAACAACTTCCTGCAGAAATGTACTCCGCTTCGGCAGTCGAGAGTGCTATGCAATTCTGCTTTTTACTGTGCCATGCAACAAGGCAATGGCCAAGATAGAAGCATGCACCACTCGTGCTTTTCCGATCATCCACCGATCCAGCCCAATCGGCATCTGAGTATCCAACAATATCCAAACTTGTTCCCATAGGATACCAAATTCCGAAATTGATTGTACCTTTGATATATCGGATGATCCGTTTCACCGCTTTCAGGTGAACCTCCTTCGGTGCTGATTGATATCTCGCGCAAATCCCAACACTGAAGGATATATCCGGGCGACTAGCCGTGAGATATAGTAGACTTCCAATCATACTGCGATACAGTTTCTCGTCTACATTCTCACTATGTGATTCACTTCCAAGTCCCTTATGGCTAGTTCCCATTGGAGTCGGAAAATCCTTAGAATTTTCTAGATCAAACTTTTTGACCAACTCCAGTGCATACTTGGATTGACACAAGTGAATACCTTCATCGTTTTGTTTAACTTGTAATCCAAGAAAATAAGTCAATTCGCCCATCATGGACATCTCAAATTCGCTTTCCATGGTCTCCGCGAATTTAGAAGCATCATTATCTCTTGTTGCACCAAATACAATGTCATCGACATAGATTTGTGCAACAATGAAATTGTTTTGATAATGCTTCACAAAGAGAGTCCTGTCAGCTCCCCCTCGAGTGTAGCCCTTTTCCAAAAGGTGCTTTGTCAACCTTTCGTACCATGCTCGCGGTGCTTGTTTCAGACCGTAAAGAGCCTTTTTCAGACGAAAAACATGGTTAGGTAGTTTATGATCCACAAAACCTTTCGGTTGAGCCACATAAACTTCCTCATTTAAAAACCCATTTAAAAATGCGCTCTTAACGTCCATTTGAAATAATTTGATTTTAAAATGACAAGCTATCGCAAATAAGATACGAATGGACTCGAGTCTAGCTACAGGGGCGAAAGTTTCATCAAAGTCTATACCTTCTACTTGAGAGTAGCCTTGAGCAACTAACCTTGCTTTGTTCCTGATGATAGTACCATCTTCATTTTTCTTGTTCTTGAAGATCCATTTGGTACCTATCACATTGTGTTGCTTCGGAGGCTTCGTTAATTCCCAGACTTTGTTTCGCTCAAATTGATGGAGCTCTTCCTGCATTGCTTTAATCCAGTAGTCATCTTGGAGAGCTTCATCAACATTCCTTGGTTCGATTTGAGATACATAGCATGCAAATCCGCAAACCAATTGTCTCCGTGTTCTAACTCCTTCTTGTGGATCTCCAATGATGTTCGATTCAGGGTGATCCTTGGAGATGCGTAACGTTTGAGGTAGAGGAGTAGTCGGAGGTACACGAGATGATTCCTGCACATCAGATAAACTTGAAGAACCGTTAGATGCATCATTATTATCGAAAGAATTGTTAGAAGAAGATGCATTAGCAGGTGTATCATCATCAAGAGAGATATCGAGGGTAGATTTTTCAGATTCAAAGTGAAAAGCTTCATCTACCTTAACATTTATCGATTCTACGATCGTCTTAGATTCTAAGTTAAAAACTCGATATGCTCTGCTGTTTGTAGAATAACCTAAGAAAATCCCTTCGTCACTTCGAGAGTCAAATTTTCCAAGATTTTCGCGATCACGTAAAATAAAACACCGACTCCCAAAGATACGAAAATATTTGATGTTAGGTTTTCTACAAAACCATAGTTCATATGGTGTATTCAAAGTCCCCGGGCGCAAATACACTCGATTGATAACATAGACAGCAGTGTTCACCGCTTCAGCCCAAAAATATAACGGTAGGTTCCGGCTATGAAGCATAACACGTGCCATCTCCTGTACGACCCTGTTTTTGCGCTCGACTACACCATTTTGTTGAGGTGTATAAGGTGCTGAGAATTCATGTTTAATGCCATTAGAAGTGCAAAAATCAATGAATTTGGAATTTATGAATTCTCCACCTCTATCACTTCTAACTCGAGTAATCTTTTCATTCTTTTCAATCATAATACGATGGCAGATTTCGTGAAAAGAATCAAAAGTATCAGCTTTTTCTTTTAAAAATGCTACCCAAGTATATCTAGAAAAATCATCAACCAATAAGAAAATATACCATTTACCTCCCAAGGATGGTTGACGAGTTGGCCCCATTAAATCCATGTGCAAAAGTTCCAAAGGCCGTTTTGTACCTATGTGGTTCAAGTTCTTGTGTGCAGTCCTAGACTGTTTTCCCTTTTGGCAACCGCCACACACAATGTTTTGTTCAAAAGAAAGTTTAGGAACCCCCTTGACCACATCTTTGTTCGAAATTCTAGCAAGTTCCTTAAAGTTTATGTGACCTAGCCTTTCATGCCAAAGTGTTTCATTTTTCAAAGATGCTAGGTTACATTTTTCAGAAATTTAGTAGGAACTACATAACAATTGTTTTCTGATCTAACCCCTTTTAAAAAGAAAGCATGGTTCTTGTCAGTTACAGTACATTTACAGATGAAAAATTAACTGAATAACCATTATCACAAAGTTGACTTATGCTTATGAGGTTAGTCTTAAGGCCATGAACAAATAACACATTTTTCTAGAACCGGGCCATCTGGAATAGCTACCGTTCCCTTTCCAACAATTTTGGAAGACCGACCATCTCCGAAAACAACAAGTCCTCCGGAGATTTTCTCAAAGTTTGAAAACAGTTTTTGTCACCGGTCATGTGACGGGAACACCCGCTATCCAGATACCAAGACGAACTATCATATGCATGCAAGGAAACATTAGTAACAAGACAAGGGAAAATTTCACCTTTGCGCACCCAAACCTTTTTGGAATGCGTCGGTAATGGTCGTGAAGTTATTCTCCTAGGTGAAAGCGTCTTGTTGAAGAATTGCTGCTCCTTGATGATGTCGTCTTGAGCGGTGAACTACCAAGGCTCTTTTCCTTCAAAGATTTGCAGTTGATTTTCGAGGAATCACCTTTTGGTAGTCATTGCAAGAGGTGCTTGAGGTGTGCGTTTGGCTCCCGTCTTGCAATTTCTCCTTATGTGCCCTGAAATGCCACAACGAAAACATACCTTAGTTCTTGACGATCCCGAGGAGGATGAAGTAGGCTTGTTGTCGTTGCTTGTCGTGAATTCCGGTGTCGGAGGAGGAGATACCGACTGAGGCACAAATACTGTCCCACTCGAACTTGGAATGTCTCCAGTTTGAGTGTATCCGAGGCCGAACTTATTTGTTTGACCAAGACCAAGAAGCCTGTCCAACTTACTCCTTCCAGAAGAAAATCTCTGTAAGTCATCCTTTAGTTGGAGTATGGTCTTTGTCATTTCCATTTTTCCTGTCGAGCCTCGCCGTAGAGCTTCAAGAAGTAATTCGCTTTGTCCACCAATTTGTATGTTCTTTCTCGAAAAGCTCATTTTTCTCTTGAAGGGAAACATTTGCTTTGGCTAGATTATCCCTTTCCACTTCAAGAGCGTTTGAGAGAGAAGTTGCCCTTTTTGCTTCTTCTTCGAGATCCTGCAATCTCCCTCTCAAACTCCGGTTTTGCTTTGCCAGTTTCTTTGAATCCCTCAAAAGCTTATGGTAGGCAAGAGCAAAATCTTCACCTTCAGAATTGCTCGATTCATGTCCGTTGCGTTCTTTTCAACATGGGAGGAGTTGGACAAGGAATCGGATGTACTTGCCATTAAGCACATGAAGGGTGAAGAGGTGGACGCGTGGAATGCTGTCGCGTTGTCTTCTTCATCACTTGAGGATGACTCATTTGACGTGGAGTTGTCATCCCAAGTAACGACTTGCATCGCCTTCTTCTTTGCCGGATTCTTGTTGGGACACTCC
This sequence comes from Tillandsia fasciculata, assembly GCA_029168755.2. NCBI lineage: Eukaryota > Viridiplantae > Streptophyta > Magnoliopsida > Poales > Bromeliaceae > Tillandsia > Tillandsia fasciculata. Next base: position 11,100 of record JAQOTM010000224.1, on the reverse strand, counting down.
GTTGCAATGTGGCCGTAGCCTCGACATTTGAAGCACTGAACTTGTCCCTCTGAACTTTTCTTATCCTTTGAGAAGTTCTCTTGCTTTCTTGACTTGTAGCTTGAAGAACCCTTGCCTTTCTTCGACTTTCCGAAGGATGGAGTTTTGCTTGAATTACCCCTTCGAAAGTTGCGGCGAAACTTCCTTGTCAAGAGAGCGAGCTGCTTCTCAAAGTCCTCCATAGATAGGTTCTCGTCATCGTCCGAGGAGGATGAATCCGCGTCTTCTTCTTTAGTTGATTTCAATGCATAACCTGAAGACTTAGAAGAGGATGCCTTTCCAGAAGAATAGTTAGTAGGAAATGTCATTTCATAAGTTTGTAATGCACCAACTAATTCTTCTACACGCATTTCGTCCGGGTGTTTAATTGTTTCAATGGCTGCGACCTTCGGGCGAAATCGTTCAGGAAGAGTTCTTAGAATTTTTCTTACAACTTTAAATTCTGGAATCTTCTCTCCCAAGTTAGCACATGAGTTTACGATGTCTTGCAATCGTGTGTAGTAGTCAGTGAAAGATTCATTTTCTGCCATAGAAATAGAGTCAAACTTGCTCGTAAGCATTTGCAGTTTCTGAATCTTCACAAGGTTAGTTCCCTCATGCGTAACTTGAAGAACATCCCAGATTTCTTTCGCAGTCTCACATGCCGAGACGCGAGAGAACTCAGTTTGTGACAAAGCATTAAATAGAGCATTAATTCCTTTGCCATTGTAAGAAGATGAATCTATCTCTTCCTTGGTCCATTTCGACCTAGGTTTTAAGGTGCGAACATCATCTATAATTTCAGTTGGATTAGACCATCCTAATTCAATTGATTGCCACACCCTTTCGTCGATGGAAATTAAAAAGGCTTTCATCCGTACTTTCCAGTACGCATAATTTGTTCCATCAAAGAAAGGGGGTCGATTGATGTTTCCACCTTCAACCATTGTTTACAACCCTATTCCCGCTCTGATACCACTTGTTGGGTTATACTAATATGGATCTAAATAGGGGAAAAAACACCTAGAGGGGGGTGAATAGGTGTAAACAATAAACACTCAAAAAATCATTGCGCAATAAAACCCAATGCGGAAAAAAAAATAACACGCAAGATTTTTACGTGGAAAAACTCCAAACCGGAGTAAAAAACCACGGGACCGATAACACGGCGAAATCCACTAGAATTAACACACGTACAAGGTGATATAACGTACTCACAGACGACTCAACCTTTTACCATACGCTCCTAGTAGATCTTCTCCGCTCGCTCCACGACGCTTCTCGAATCCACGATCCGCGCCCAACGCTGAATCCACAGCGTCCAACGTCGAGTCCACGACGTCCGACCGAATCCACGGTCTTCACCCAGTAGCACGCTTCGAATCCACGAACGTACCTCGCTCCGAATCCACGAGAGCGGTTGCACCTTGAATCCACAAGGCCACGCGAGTCCACGCGCCGATTTAGGGTAAATCGTTGTTTTTGGGTGGTGATGATCCGCCGAATACTTAGATTAGAAATAGATCGGAAATACCATCTAAGTATTCATTGATTTGATTCTACTCAAAATCTGAGTATGGAAAACCTAGAATCAAATCAATCAATATAGATGAAGAAACATAGAATAAATCTATTGATTTCCTTTCTTCTCTATATGTGGATTTTTCTTTTTCGGCTATATTTTCCGATGTGCGGATATGCCCTAGAAAATGAATATAGGGCCTATTTATAGGTTAGAAACCATTGGAAGAAGATAAGGATCAAAAACTGCCTTTTCTGGAAATTTTACGGACGGCGATCCGGATTGGAATTGGACGATCCGGATTGCAGAAGCAAGAAAGACGATTTCCAGAAAAATGCTAGTTCGGGATCCGGATCGAAGTCCCCGATCCGGATCGTTCATACAGTTTCACCAAACATCACGTTCGGGATCCGGATTGCAAATCTTGATCCGGATCGTGCAAGTAAAAAGGTAAAACCAGTGTTCGGGATCCGGATCATGAAATGCTGCGATCCGGATTGAAACAGTGTATGAACGAACACCCTTCGGGATCCGGATTGCCGAGCCCGATCCGGATCCTGAACATGTCCCATGTCCAGTTTTTGATGTTTATGCAATAAAACATTCTTCCAGGTGTTTCTACACTACAAGAAGTATTCGGATCACCAAAAATTTTTAGTTAAACATACCTGATCCTTTTGAATTCTTCTTTCTTGAGATTGAGGTATATGATTCACAGTTTCTTCATCTTCAATCTTCAAGACTTAACACTTTCACGAAATACGCCAACTCAAATTTCGTAACAAGGGTGAATTAAATTGTGCTTTTGGAGCCTGGCATAGTGCATTTGAGCAGTGAGTGAAGTAGTTTGTGTATGTGATTAAGTACACATTAGATTTATTTGTAATAGGAATTTAAGAGTTTGTGATTGGAACTTAAGTGCTGTGAGTGTGTGGATTGTACATGAGAGATGAACATGAAAATTTGGTGAATGTGTAATTATGGTTGGATGAACTTTTGTTTAGTGTGCTGCTTGTTGCCTGGAGATATTGTGTGTGTAGAGGAGACATGGAGTATGAGCTATAAAGTGTATGTGGATTTATGCTAATTATGTATATGAGAGCAGGCTGTGGGCTTTATGGAATTTATTTGGGTGCTTTCTTTGGAGCTTGAAAAGGATCTTGTGGGTTCTTCGTTGCCGTCAGCTGACAGTGTAGACTTGAGGGAATTCATTTTAAGCTTCCGAGGTTTTTCCGGGTTCGCGACGGTGTGCACGCGCGCGCCGCGCGTTTTTCGGAGTTTCATCAGTTCGAGGGTTCGGCACTCCACCGACTTGCAGTGTTGACAAGCAGAAAGCGATCCAGGTGGGTTGGTTTTCTCTCCAAGTCTACGGACTTCCTTCTAATTCTGTTATGATAGGATTGCATGCTAGTTTAAGTGTTTCCTTGGAACTTGACTAGCACCCCCGTCATATGTTGCATGTGTTCAACCAGACCAATAGAGAACTTAATCTGGGCTTAGGTTCTTTCATGTTTTAGACATCCCACACAGTGCATTTTTCTCCAGACATAGAGTTCCTCGCCCGGGTAGTGGGCCGAGTGGTCAGAGTTTTGTGGGACGGGTGTTGCACTGGGCCTGGGGCCGAGTGGGGTCTGGTGGCTGTGTTTGGCCAGTGTTGGTGGTTTGGGAACCGTTTAGATAAACGGTGGTCCCGGGTTTTTAGTTTTCGTTGTTTCTCGTCACCACCACGTTGTGATCGTGGTGTACGCGTGTTATCAGGACCTTGAACCCAGAATGCTTTTGAACTCTCATGATTTTAGTCAGCCAATGTTTTCTTCCAAGCCTCGCAGGGTTGCCGGAGCTTGTTCTTGTTTGATTGGGCGAAGGTGTCACCCTTGGGAGGTCGGACATACAAACTTGTTTTCAACTTGTTTTCCAAAAGACTAAAAATCATTAAAAAGATGGATTTTCCTCAGATCAAATGGTTTCCTGTAATAAACGTCACTGATTCTTATAAACTTATCCACTCGAGATGATTCGAGTGATCTGGGTTCTAAGGGCTGTTTCTTCTTGCGGGGGGACACAGGTTTTTGTCTCCCGGGGTTTTCGGACCCTTGCGGATCTGGCTGTGGAGCATCTCCAGCCTGTGAGTTTGTGTGTTGAGTTAGTTTCCCACTTTAACCGAGAGGGGCCGAATCCCTGAACGGTAAAGGATCGAGAACTTCGATAGGCTGAGCCTAGAGTCTGTTCTTGTTTGATTGGGGTTCTAGGCACCGGTCTATCGGGGTTTTCGGATCTTTGCCGCGTCAGTCGGTTCTTCTCGCCTATGAGTGGGGTGTTGTTGTGGGAGCCGTTTGGAGTGACGGCGGTCCCAGCTGTGTGGTTAGCGCTGTGAGCTTGAGTCGTAGAGGGTTCTCCGACATAGCTGTGAGAGTGGTTGAGCTATTCATATTTGAGTCGAGGATTGTTTCCGACTGAGTTGTGCTTTTGAGCTCGTGATACCGATCTGTTTGATCGTGGATCATAGCCTGCTGAGCCTGGCATTTCATGCCAGTTATGAGATACTTGTGATACTTGAGTTCGGTGGGGTCGCTCCCCTCGAGCTTCGCCCCGGGTGCGATGATGATACCGAGCCTGACGAGGCAGCGATGATGCGACTAGTTGATACACTAGAGTTCGCTTGAGATTGAGATAGTCCTTGAGGGACACCCTACGTAAGACCAAGTCCTGTTTGGGCGTAGTGGCAGTAGGTGAGCGCAGGTTGTTTGACTGGTCCAAAGTGGGACAGTCATCGAGATTGGGTGACATTGAGAGAGTGATGGCATAGCATGTGTCATAGTAGAGTTTTCTTTGAATATAGTACTTATGACATGTGGTCAGTTGTGAGTGGATGCATACCATCATTTGTGTTCTCTTGATCTTTGAGCATAGTAGATAGAGGCATGATAGCTGTAGATACTTTTCCAGCTTATTTTCATTATCACAGTCTTTTTCTGTTATCTTATGCCTCTAGTAGACTTAGTGGGCAGACCGTGGTTCTTGGAGACGGTACCCACTGAGAACTACTGTAGGATGTAGTTCTCACACCCTCTGTCGGTGACAGGTTGCTGAGGCTTTCTTCCGTTCCTGCCCGAGCTGGCTTGACGGACCGAGGACAGGGAGTCGCGTGATAGTTCCCTACCAGCATTATTACTTTAGAGTGAGGTAGATGTACCATCCCGGACTGTGGGAGTTGATCATGTATTGATTTTCTAGTCTTAGCTATCTCCCCTGTGGTTTTGGTAGATATTGTATAGGTTGTTGGCTATTGTATCATCTTGTATTCGGGAGATAGACTTGTATTTATGTTCAGCTTTTAGTAGTGAGATTTTATATTACAGCTTTTATTACCGCTCTGATATCTGTATAGCTGTAGTTCTATCTTTTGCAGGTTAGACGCTTCGTCTGTACGGCAGTTTCCGTACAGATGGCGGATCTGTTAGCGAGCCCGGGTCGCAGTTTCGACCCCGGGGCGTGACAGATTTAGGTGGTATCAGAGCCTAGGTGTATAGGTCATTGAGGACTTAGAGACCCTAGGCTTTTGGTTGGACAGTAGGATGTCTGTCGTGAGAGACGAGACTTTAGCGAGAGTCCTGATTGAGTTTGTACCTTCCCTAGAGGATTGGGGTGAGTGATCTTACATGTTATTTCTCTAAAGATGATTATGTTGGCTGCAGACAACATAATGCTTTAGAAAGGTTAACATGTTTAGACTTTCGCTAGATTGGGTCGAGTGAGTTTTAGTCCTAATGTTTGTTCTGTTTCAGCGGTTTATGTTGCCTCCGAGATGCCGTGCAGCGGCGAGGGCGTGTTTGATCTTGGATGAGGAGCCCGATCAGCTGGAGGCGGAAGGAACAGAACAGAATGAATTGAGTGATGCGGGCCAGGTAGCCCAGAGGTTTGTGGCGATGCGGCGCCAGAAAGAGAACCTGGAGCGCGTGGTGCGTATGTTGAGCAAGGAACATCTTCCGGGGTATCGCCAGGAGCATCTCCAGCCGCGACATTGTCGACTTCGACCCAGATTGCACGGTGAGTAGTGCAGGAGCAGCGAGGTTGCTGACAGGTTGTTTTACTTCATCCAGTTCCATCCCCTACGAATTTTGGATAGAGTTTGGAGCCTTGGGAGGCCGAGAGCTGGATCGCTGCTATGGAAGAACTGCTCGAGGATTGGTTCATCCAAGAGAAGCATCAGGGCGCTTGGTCATGCACCTTTGGATAAGGACGCCGAGAGTTGGTGGCGTCGAGTTTGTCCTGCTGGACCACCGGGAGCGCATAGGATGACATGGGACAAGTTCCTGCGACGGTTGAGCAGTGTGCCACATGTCGCCCCAGATGAGGCTCAAAGGGTGGATTTGTTTGAGAGAGGACTGCACCAGGATATTTACCACCTTGTTCATTCGCAGCGGTCACCAACTCTAGATGCAGCGATAGAGCGTGCTCGATGGGTTTCCCGAGGGACAGCGACTATGTCAGAGAGGGACGGAGCGCCAGGGACCAGCTCCGGGGAGAGGCATTCAGTACCGCCTGATTTTGGACAGACGAGTAGATCGGGACCCCCGAGGCTGTCACAACCCCAGTTTGAAGGCCATGGATTTCAAAGGAGACAGAGATCAGGAGGTCCCCCACAACCGAGGCACCAGCAGCAGTATCAGGATGAGTGTGTCATTTGCGGTGGGCCACATGCAGTGCAGCAGTGTGACTTTAGGCAGGGGCGATGCTTTTCATGTGGACAGACTGGTCATTTTCAGGCAGCATGCCCTCGAGCGGTACTTACAGTGATGCGGCTTGCAACAGCACCCCCACTACCTCTTTCGGAAGAAGGAGCTCCTCCGACTCACCGCCAGCCAGATGAGGCCACGACGTCGCGGCAGCCAGGGCGACGACCACCCACTTCGAGAGGATGAGTTGGGCTGCCCGTTTGGAGGGCGCCAGGATAGCGGGTCGCTGGGTACCAGATGTGACACCCCCTTCCTAGTGGTTGGGACTGGAGTTTTTGCACCCCCTACATGGTTTGAGTGGAGGGAGTGTAGTTTTTGGATTGCGGCCACAGCAGGGACAGCGTCAGCACCTCTCTCCTTGTTTTGTCGCTTGATGCCGAAACTGGTGAATGGGACGAAAAATTTCGAAGGACTACTCCAGAAATGGAGGCGATGCTGGAACCTGTTCTTGTTTGATTGGGGTGAAGGCATCGGCCCTTTGGAATTTTCAAACTTTTCACTATTTTCGGCTGCTTTTCAATTAGAGAGTGGGGGTTGATGATGTTCCTGATGTAGATTTCTTGTGGTAAGGGGGTGTGTTTTGGTTTCGAGGACGAAACCTCTTAAAGGAGGGGAGAGTGTAAAGTACCGGGACTTCGGATAGCGCGTCGACCACACAAGATGGCATGGAGCAGAGAGTTGCCTTGGGCATGTTGCATTTGAGTTTGCAGTAGATGCCGGGTTGATTCGGATCAACGCAGAAGCTCCAGCTCGATTCGGGATTTTTCCGGGCTTTGTATGCCGTTTGAGGATGAGATTTGGAAACTACCGACTTCGCAGTGGAGTGCCGGAAATGCGGGAACACTTGGAACAGGTATACTTTCAATTTACAGCGGGGTTCGGGAGGTTCCGGGCCGGTGCGGAGGCTCCGAGAGCAAAAAGTGACTTGGAGTTGGCTAAAAAGGAATTAATTAATTAGTTAATTAATTAAGAAAAATTAATTATTGGATTGTTTTTTTAACTATGATGGAATTAAGAGAAGAGAAAAGAGAAATGAAAGATTGAATGGTTTTAGATTTTATTGGATGGGTGGCATGATGGGCTCTTACACCTCATTAATTAAGCCACCAATCCTTAATTAATGAGTCGCCACGTCACCTTCTTCTCCCCTGCATAAAACAGAGGAAAGCATTGAGAACAGAGGAAAGAAGTGAGGATGAAAGAAGAAGAAGGAAGAAGAAGAAGGGAAGAGCTTGAAGATTTTGAGTGTGCTTTTGATGTTGGACTTCCTCCTAGAAGCCGTACGGAGAGAGCGGAGCACGCGCGTCGAGGCTCCAATGAGGTATGTTGTGCAGTTTTTTTTGCCTGTTAGAGTGAGGGAGAAGCTTGGGTTTCTTCCTTGATTTTTTTTGGGTTTTTTTTTTGGAGTGGTGTAGGTGTGGACTGGTTGTCCACAAACCCTGCAGGACTGCTGCAGGAGCTCGCCACACGGGCGCGCAATGGCACCGCGCGCGGCTGGCCCTGTCGCTGCGCTGGCACACAGGGGTGCCGCGCGCGCGACAGGCGGCGCGTGCTGCGCGGGCGCACGCAGGCGCCGCGCGCAGCAGCGCCAGGCCGCTGCGCGGTCGCCAGGGGCGCGCGCGCAGCGGCAGCCTGCGCTGCGCGGGCGCCAGGGGGGTGCCGCGTGCAGCAGGCCGCAGGCACTGCGCGGGTGCCATGGGTGCCGCGCGCAGTTGCTGCGGCCGCCGCTCTGCAGCTAGGCAGGCGCCACGCTGCAGGGCTGCACGCCGCGCGACTAGCGGCGGCGGCGCGTGCTGGTGCGCGCGCGGCAGCGGCGGCATGGGCGGCGCAGCGCGCGCGCGCGCTGCGTGTGCGAAGGAGAATTTCTCGCGTGTGGCCTATTTGACGAGGTTTTTTTCCCCTTTTTGCTCTCGCAGGACGTCGTTGTGTTGCACGATTTTCGGCAAAGTGCCGTGCGGAGTGTTGGGTTATACTAATATGGATCTAAATAGGGGAAAAAACACCTAGAGGGGGGTGAATAGGTGTAAACAATAAACACTCAAAAAATCATTGCGCAATAAAACCCAATGCGGAAATAAAAATAACACGCAAGATTTTTACGTGGAAAAACTCCAAACCGGAGTAAAAAAACCACGGGACCGATAACACGGCGAAATCCACTAGAATTAACACACGTACAAGGTGATATAACGTACTCACAGACGACTCAACCTTTTACCATACGCTCCTAGTCGATCTTCTCCGCTCGCTCCACAACGCGTCTCGAATCCACGATCTGCGTCCAACGCCGAATCCTCAGCGTCCAACGTCGAATCCACGACGTCCGACCGAATCCACGGTCTTCACCCAGTAGCACGCTTCGAATCCACGAACGTACCTCGCTCCGAATCCACGAGAGCGGTTGCACCTTGAATCCACAAGGCCACGCGAGTCCACGCGCCGATTTGGGGTAAATCGTTGTTTTTGGGTGGTGATGATCCGCCGAATACTTAGATTAGAAATAGATCGGAAATACCATCTAAGTATTCATTGATTTGATTCTACTCAAAATCTGAGTTTGGAAAACCTAGAATCAAATCAATCAATATAGATGAAGAAACATAGAATAAATCTATTGATTTCCTTTCTTCTCTATATGTGGATTTTTTTCTTTCGGCTATATTTTTCTATTAAGTCCCGTACCCTAAAATGAATCATAGGGTCTATTTATAGGTTAGAAACCATTGGAAGAAGATAAGGATCAAAAACAGCCTTTTCTGGAAATTTTACGGACGGCGATCCGGATTGGAATTGGGCGATCCGGATTGCAGTAGCAAGAAAGACGTTTTCCAGAAAAACACTAGTTCGGGATCCGGATCGAAGTCCCCGATCCGGATCGTTCATACAGTTTCACCAAACATCAACGTTCGGGATCCGGATTGCAAATCCTGATCCGGATCGTGCAAGTAAAAAGGTAAAACTAGTGTTCGGGATCCGGATCATGAGATGCTGCGATCCGGATTGAACCAGTGTATGAACGAACACCCTTCGGGATCCGGATTGCAAGGCCCGATCCGGATCCTGAACATGTCCCATGTCCAGTTTTTGATTTTTATGCAATTAAACATTCTTCCAGGTGTTTCTACACTACAAGAAGTATTCGGATCACCAAAAATCTTTAGTTAAACATACCTGATCCTTTTGAATTCTTCTTTCTTGAGATTGAGGTATATGATCCAAAGTTCTTTCATCTTCAATCTTCAAGACTTAACACTTTTCACGAAATACGCCAACTCAAATTCCGTAACAATCTCCCCCTTTGGCGGTTTCGTGACAAAACACAAATCCACAAAAGAAAATTCAAAAAGATATTTTTGTTGCTATCACCATACAACAAAAATTTACAATGGAGATCCAAAAATTTAAAAACATGAGATAAACTCCTAAAACAGACTCTAGACTTAGACATCTGTACTCTCTGCAAAAAGAAATCATTCTTGACAAAAAGAGATCGTTAGATACCTCAAGAATATTTAGCATTCAAAACCTAGCAGAGATGAAGTTTATACTCATCATGACATTTAGTAATTCAGATATGTAATAAGATCAGAATCAACCAATGACATATCTTCTAAGCAATAAGATTCCAAATGTCATAACTTTGCTTTGTTAGTAATCAAACAACTTGTTAGTAATAATACATGCCCAAATAGTTAGTCAAATAGTTAGTAGGGACATGCAACAAATCATCAAATAAAAACCAAAAGTTGAAACACTTACCTGTAACCAAAGCCAAAGTTTGAGTTCACATTCAGCCAAAGTTTGAGTTCACATTCACATTCACATTCAAAGTTCTCTCTAATCTCTCTCCCCCTTTTTGTCACAAACAAAGCCAAAAATGTAAACATTTAAGGAGAGTTAAACAAGTTTAAACACAAAATAAGAAACTTAAAAACCTGCAAAAGAAAAGATTAGAAGAAAAGTTTATGGAGAATCGTCAGAACTGATACAACCAAGCTTCTGAAACATTTTCTTGATCCGTTTGTTCATAGAAGCTTGTTCCCTCTTAACTTCTTGGACTTCTTTCTTGACTTCTTTAAGATCTTCTTTCATTTCAGCGAACTCAGCAGACATGCGTTCTTGTTCGTTGGAGAGTCGCTGTTGTTCTTTGAAGATTGAGCTGACAGAAGCATCATCATCAGAAGTGGATGGAGGTGCTTGCTGTGGAGGTGGAACAGAAGCTGTAGAAGTAGTTGCTGGTTGTCGAGCTCGTCGGATTGGAGGAGATGGAGGATCATCTTGTTTTGTTGATAGAGACTTCACAATTGTTGTCTCATTAATGGTTCCCAGACTGTACATGTACGAGCTTGCGCTTGTATCAACTTTAAATTTTCTAAGGATGCGCATGATTATCATTGGATAAGGTAGTCTCTCTGTGGGGTGAGAGTGTTCCACATACCGCGCCATCCTTGACCAAATGAGGAAAGGGATATTCAAGTTTGCTCCCATCAATGCGCCGGGTTTCCAAGAAGATAAAGGAATAACATCCTATCCCATCGAAGGACCTTCGTATTCATGTTGGGAAGAATGTTGTAGCAGACAATGAAGTTTATATACCTATACTCTGGTCGAAGCTCTTTAGAGAAACAGAATTTTCGGTTGACAAAGTATCCGGAAGACAAATTCCATTGACTACAACTCTCCAGGAATTGTCGTTGAAGCTTTGAGTCTTTAGGTAATGGAGTCCATCAGCTCTGGCTTTCATACCGAGCACCTCTCCAATCAGTTGGGGAGTGACTTTGATTTTGATATTCTTAACCAAAGTATGAAATTCTCGACGTCCGG